>JASAND010018167.1:0-140806 GCA_030248195.1 Trissonchulus latispiculum
CACGTCCAGAAACTTGGCAAATTAGCGGAAAAATTCTGCGGTTGCTTCCTTGAAAGGCTTTAGCATGCAAAGGCTGGCTGTTTTACCTGGCTAAATTTTGGGCAGCATAATATTAGAGATCAGCAAAACTCTACACGGTAGTTTTCACTTGACTTTAGACTAGAGTTTTTGAAGAATTTTGATAGAAATGGCAAAGTAGCCCCAGGGCTTGGCAAAGTAGCCCCAAACCGGTTTAACTTTGCCCAAGCAGGTTTTTTGACATTGGTGCTTACACGGTAAAACTTAGCCTTTCTTACGCATATGGGCAAAGTAGCCCCACCCCACACCCACCCTATGCAAAAGAAATTAAGTCGCTAGCTGTTGGCAGTCGTCTGCAATGAAACGTCAAAGTTGAAAAGTGGGCAAAGTAACTCCGGTTGACCGTATACTTAATTTTGACTTTCCAATAAATTTCATCCACTGTGGCGCTGTCAGTTAGGCGTTGGTATGTCAAAGTAAAATGTAAGGTTTCTGTACGTATAGTTTACTGTTTATGCTATTATATTGTCATCCTTATATATATATACTTTATTATTATTGAGTGGTTGTTTTATAGGTTCACCGTTGTATGCTTTCTTCGTTCCTTGCGGAGAGGAATCTTGTGTTTATGAACGAAAACCTTAAATTTAAATTTTCTAAAATTTTAAGACTTTTTCTCTTCATTGTTTGTGTTTCAGTAAATGTCTATTGTACAACCGTGTGCGTATTATCATGTACTACGTATAATTGAACTCCTTAGTTGTTTTACATATGTATATTAGTTTGTGTACAACAGCTACAGAGTTTTGATTTCAATTTAAGGGTATAACAATCTATTAATGAGTTAATTTGGTAATGGGAGTATATACTTTTCACAGCTTTTGATCTGATGCCTTTCATAGATAAGCCAGTAATGTCTATATCGCCTTAAACAATGCTATTTCCTCAGATTTGAGGGTATTTGATAGTTGGATCGGGTTTGCAGCAGGAGGATACCCCGATACCGTCCTGCCTCTAAAATTGCCCCCTCAAAGGATTTTTTCTTACCTCGGAGTTTAGCCTTAGTGGCGTTTTCGTGCTTCTTTATGCGCTAAAAATACTCGTTTTTTTGTTTTTAATCTCCCCCTTCCCCTCCAATTAAAAAGTTGTCCTTCAACTCCCGCCAAAAAATACCCTAGGCTCAATACGTAAAACTCACTTCGTAGTATATCGTATCGATTTGAGTGGACGGAGCTTCACGAATGCACTCGGAATAGTTCGGAATTTGTCTGGCATAATTAATGGTAAATGGGTTCTACCTGTACTTTGCGGACGATCATACCGGCCGAAAACCTAAGTATGGCTCCTAACTTGTACGTAGAACTCCCTAAGATTCGTGTATCGTGTGTACGAAAAAGAATACGATTTCTCGGGAATAAGTAATTGGCTGTAACCGTGTATACCGCCAATGGAAATGTACGTACCTATGTAACATTTTCGACAAATCCTCAATTAGGCTAGCGAAAGTAAGGGTATCGTGTTTGACGAGCTGAGCTAATTTAGCAAATGACCTTTGCTGAGTAAGTTAACTGAGTAGAAACAAGATTTTCTGTTTTTATTTGGCCATATGTCCGTTTGTTGAATGCTGTAAATGGGCTGAAATTAATTGACGATTTTTAAGTTTTTGAAACTTCTGCTCTGCATATTTTTACGGTTTATACATTCCCTTCCGTTTTCCTAAAAAGCCATAATAAATGCCTGAACGACAACATGCCGTCTGTTCTCTTGTTATGCAGGAGTAGGGGTCGGAGAGTAAGCACAGACTGCAAATTAATTTAACATTAATTGTCAAATCAAACATTATTTTTGTTTGTTATTGTTGTTGTTGTGATATCAACTTATATATATATTTAGGTATTTGAACGAGGTGTGCGAGCTATACCGCTTAGTATTGATTTGTGGCTCAGTTATCTGGAATTTTACAAAGAGTATATTTCTGAGGAAGAAAATGCTGAACGGAAAATTAGAGCGTGAGTTACTATTGTTGTCGTTGTCTTGCAGTTGCTTGTTGTACGGCTGTTTTGCATCCAGTGCGTAGTTCTGTTCAGTTTCTTACTTTTATTGCGCATGCAGCTGCCACAACAAATTATAGTTTTTTGGAGTTTAAATACGTAGTAAAAATGCTTTCTTTATGGAAGTTTGTGGTGTGGATTGCAAGTATTGTGAAGGTCTGCGAAGTCTCGATGACGGAGGAGAAATTTGTCATAGACAACCCTTAGGTAGGTATATACCAATGGTTTATTTAAATTTGTTACTATTGAGACAGTGTTTCTGTCGTAATTTATAAGCTACGTACCGTAAAAAGCCATCGTACTGTAAAAAGCCATTTCTACCATCATTTCTGCAAATGTTTTTAATCTACCAGCATAAGTTGAACACTTTTATCTTAAGTTTAATCTGGAAGCTTATAGGTATTTAGGATCTTGTCAGTTTTTTGTACCCTCTAGGATGGGGAGACCTCACTCGGTGACAGAAAATTTATAGTTATCTTCGTCGAGATAAGTGTTTAGTTTGCCTTTAATGCATTGAAAATGTCACTTTTTAGTTTATATGAAAAATCCGTGGAAGCGGCAGGATTGGAATTTCGCTCAGATCGTCTCTGGGAAGATTATATTTGCTGGGAAAAGGAGGAGAAACGATTTAGAGATGTACTTGGCATTTATGATCGTCTCCTGGCAATTCCAACACTGATGTACAGTATTCACTTTGACAAGTACGTTACGTTGCCTTCGTTGGCCACAAAATACACTCTTCAAGGGCTTCACCGGCTTGCACTGCAATAATCTATGCTTTAATACGTATATAATTGTGTATCAATCGGTAATCAAGTTTCCTTAAGATTATACAGTTAGTTTATATGTAGTTGATTGGATTTACATAAGACTGAACATACACGTACGAATTGCTTATTAGAAGCCAGGGTATTTTTTACAGGGGGGGGCGGGGGGGCCCCCCCGAAATTGACCTTCCCCCCCCCCCCGAAAATGCCTTCCCCCCCCAGAAATCGCCCCCCCCCCCGGATTTTGGTCTGCCCCCTTAATGAGGTCTACATTTTTTCCAAAAATGGTCAAATTTTCAAAAATTTTCCGGCTTCGCCGGAGATTTTTTCGTAAAAATGGCTATTTATACCTTAAATCCTGGCATTTTTGAGAACTTTTTGTGTTTCACCATGCAAAATACGCCAAAAAATACCATTTTTTGGCTCATTTTGGCAAAAAAATCTTCCCCCCCCCCGAAAATTTCTCCCCGCCCCCCCCCCCCCGGGCCCGGGGGGGGGGGCCCCCCGGGAAGCCCCCCCCCGGAAAAAAATCCCTAAAAAATACCCTGGAAGCTATCAGAAGTTGGGCTTAAGGTAGACACTTACACTCAGACTGTGTGAGTTTACGCTAGATCCTTTTCTTGATCATTCTATATCTGTGTCGTTTAGGTCGGAGTTTTTCTATTGGGGGGCTCCCCCCATAAACGATCCACCCCCCAAAAGTCGGCGCCCCAAAACCAGAGGGTGCTCCTCTTGGTACCAAATTGTTCCCTGAAAAATTCGCTCATAAGGCCAAGTTTTCAAAACATTTTCAGCTTGGCCGGAAATTTTTATTCAATTTTTCCCTCTTTTACCGCTAAATCTGCCTATTTTTGCTATAAAAATTGGATAATAGATAGAATAATCCCAGTTTAGGTAATGCAGTCTGTTCTCGATTATAACAGAGAAACGAAAACAGAATGCACAAGTTTTAGGAACTCGGGTTGGGACTCTAGGATAATCTACGGATACGGATAATGGTAAGATAAGGACTAGGATAAGCTAGAGGAACTATATTGTGCCAATGCTAGGAAATCGTTCTTCTTTTTGGATTTAGGGTACAAGAATTGGTCAATAGTCATCTTCCGGGTGATATTGTTGGGGACGCGGAATATTTCGAACTTTTGGGTTCGATTGAGAGAAAGCTGAAGGAGAAGGGTGTTGATGTTTACGCTGGTAAGCATATTCAAAGGAATATAGTAGTAGAGTTTTAGGGAAAATGAAAGCAGTACCTGTTTCCAGATTTATTTATTTCTTTAGCTTATGTTTTAAAGTTACTTTAAGGCCTTTGATAAGCTTTCCTTTCTGTAAAGTTGTTTGGTAGGATTTTTGAAGTGAGTTGATAATTGTTGGATTTGTTTATTCCGCATGATTCATACATTGTCTTAACGTATTCCTAGGTTCAAGTCCCAAAAAGGAGGTCGATGAGAACGAAGATGGATCCAATCATTTTGGCGAAAATGGATTAACAAGAAAACGAAACGTTAGTTCGTAGCATACTAGGGAATTAGTTATTGAGCAAGCTATTACTTTAAAACTTTTCAAGTCAGTCGCTACTCTAGGGATGAGAATTTTAAATCTAAGTGACACATAAATTTTTATCTCTGTAGTGCCCTGGTCAGGGATCTGGTTCGGAGTTTGTGGCCATAGGTCAAAGTTTTCGAAAGTGATCAAATTTGGTATCAAGTAAAAGCACTCGCTAAGAAATGAATTGAACAAGTTGTCATTATAGGAGCCTTTGGGTAGACCTCGCATCTATGCGTGTGTGCAAAATCTAACTTTTTAAGTTCAGTATTAAAATTAACGCTCTAAAAGATCACCATTTTGACCGTTGGACGACAACTAGATTATCTGCTTATATAATTTTTCTATCATTCTGTCTTTTGTGTTTTGTTTCAGCTGACTGAG
This sequence comes from Trissonchulus latispiculum, assembly GCA_030248195.1. NCBI lineage: Eukaryota > Metazoa > Nematoda > Enoplea > Enoplida > Ironidae > Trissonchulus > Trissonchulus latispiculum. The sequence continues at coordinate 4,763 of JASAND010018167.1, forward strand.
GATGCCATCAGAATGTTTCGTTTGTTGATTATCGACAGACGTCGTCAGCTTCATCTGGAAACAGAAAAAGAAGTTAGCAAACGATGGTCTATGGAGGATGCAGTAAGGATTTTTTCTTCTGTGTATCCAGTTCGGATAGTGAATGAATAAAATGTTATGTAAGCCGATCTGCTGTTCTCTGGAGATCCGTTCTGAACTTCTGCTTAAATGAATAAATTAATGTTAATTAAGTAATCATTAGTGTGATACATTTTCAGTTGGTTGAACACTGACTTTGTTAAGAACTAGGTTCTGTATTGTGTATTTCATTGTTTTATCGTTCACGTTTCTGGTTGTTTAGATCAAACGACCATATTTTCACGTTAAGCCTTTGGAAAGAATTCAGCTCAAAAATTGGCGAGCCTACTTGGACTTTGAAATTGAACAGGGTGATGTGCGCCGTATTGGCGTTCTGTTTGAGCGAAGTCTTATCGCGTGTGCCATGTATGAGGATATTTGGATTAAGGTTAGTATGTTTTTGGTTCTGTAATGGAGCATACCTAGCTAAAATTTGTACACATACAGGAGTGGGATGTAGGCAGTTGGAGTCTAACTGCTGATAGCTAAATGTTTTCAGCCAGCGCAATTTTATTTTTACTTCTGTTGATACTAAACTCTCTGTTTCTAAAAAGTGTACATTTTGTGTCTTTGAGACTCCTTTGGCAAATTGATTGAGTAGTTTTTGAGTGGTAGTAGGAGCCAACCTTACGGAACCAGTTTCGTGGATACATTTTGAACCTCCGAGTGATAATCATCACATTGTAATGTCTAAGGCAGCCAACAACATTATGAAATTTCGCAAAACTGACAGTGCAAAACAGAAACTCTCCGTCGCGCTGGAGACCTCAGAATCGCTCCCAGCTGTAGATCGTATAATCTGGACCGACGGGTCTGCCATCAACGGAAATGTACATGGTGGGGCTGGGGTGATCCTGGATTTTGCTTTGCTTTGGCCGCGGGTTCTTTCTGTTCTGCTGAAACGAAGGCTATCAGGGCTGTCTCGCTTGCGTAGCCGATTCGGAGGACTGTCGCCCATTTGACTCAATTCGTGCTTGCACTGACTCCGGGTGGACCGTTGACAGATTTGTAGCTGCCCGCGAAATCAGAAGGACCTGACTGGCTTGGAAACTTGGAATCTCTTCGGTCTCCTAGTTTCTCCGGGAAAACTGTCCGGTTCCAGTGGGTGCCAAGCCACTGCAGCCTGGTCAGGAATGAACAGGTCGACCAGCTTGCCAAAACTAGATCCGGCCTAAGCCAAGACAATGCCCCGTAGACGTTAAAACGGCGAAGGCGGTCATTGTCAAAACGATGAATGACATTCAGTTAGCCAGCGCGGTAATAATTCCGAACTGTCGATGGGGTGAGGCGACTGTCCCTATCCAGTAATCAACTGTAGCCCAGCTTCGCTCTTACGGCCACTGTCCCTATCTGGCTTCCTACAGACATCGATTCAATCTGGACAACCGGGGTCCACTCTGTCCCCGGTGCGAAGAAGAAGAAACCCTACAACACCTGTTGGAGAAATGTCGTGCCCTTACCCAAATCCGTCTCCAAACTTTGGGTATTGGGGTCGACACTGGGATGCTTTCCGCGGATGGCAAATTTTCTAGGAGTGCGGTTTCTACAGAGGCCGCCTGATATAATGGGAAGACCATTGGTGCCCGGAGAGAAGAAGAAGAAGACAACATTATGAAATAGAAGATATAATTTCGTGCGGTGTTTTGCAGTATTGCTTTTAATGCTTTCTATTTGTAGTATGCTCGCTACATGGAATCCGTGGACCCAGCAGCCGCCCGTGAAATTTACCAAAGAGCCTGCTATACTCACTTACCAAAAAAGCCTAATCCACGTTTGGCCTGGGCTGCCTTTGAAGAGAACAGAGGTTTGTGTTTATTTGACTTTTTGCCGATCTGTGTATTATTGCATTGTTTTACGAAATTACTGAACTATCTGTATATTGCAGGCATGTTTTAGACAGGCTTCGCTTTTCCTTCCTACTATGACGGCAGTATTTGTGCCAAAGAATTCGTGGAAGAAGTCAATGAAACTTAAAAACGCAAACCTTAAAACAGACTAACAACTAATTCAATTTGTGCTGTATGTTTGTGTCAATTTATGTTTGAAGCTGTTACATGACGTTATGTTTTCTCGTGCTTATGCCTAATGGTGTATTTTTTAAAATCAGCCTTTATCATTACCTCCATTATTTATCATTTAAAATTATTATTTTTTGTCAAGTTTGTGGTTTTAAAAAGTTCACCCAGTCTTGTCTGACTCTTTTCCACGTCCATATTATGTGCCTTAGAACCAGTGATGACGGAAATACGACATTGAAACAATCAATGATTTGTGTGAGATTTTTAAATTTTTTTTACATTTATAGGTCACTATCAAGAGGCCAAACGTATCCTGCGAGAATTCGCCATTACCATACCTGGTTTGGTCTGCATTGAACTGCGTCTGATTAGTCTGGAAAGAAGAGAAATTGAACGACGAACGGCCAAGGGAGAAGCGCCAGACTATACAGAAATTGTTAAAATGTATGAAACACTAATACGAGAAAAAACGACACTACCGCGTGTAGCTTCATTTTATGCCATCAAATATGCTAGATTCGTGGATAAGGTAAAACTTGACTGGGATATTAAATTTCACTTACCTAAGCTACATAGGCATACTTTCTAAACAGTGGTAAACTGAAAATCAAAACAATCGTGATTGTTGGTTTATGCAATTAAGCAATGTTAGATGGAGTCCAGTATGAAATTCGGTCAATTTATTCTTGACTGCTTGACTGCCTGTCTGTGTTTGGGCAACACTGCTCAACTTTTAATTCGGGAACATCCTACGGGCGAATGGACAATTTCATTTGAATTAAACCGATGCTCAAGCAGACACGCGATCAAGCGGTCAGGTGTAAACCGGACATAATCCATGAGTGCGGAGCCATTCAAAAGTGGTTTGCTGTTTCGATTGATAGATTGAGTCTTTGCTCCTTTGTTTTTGAGAACACAATAGTGGTTCACTCATAATCTAGTGTACAGTTGACTTTGCGGAGCATCGTCACTCATTTGGTTTGGGCGATGAATAACTAGATAATTTTTGCACCAATATCTTGCTAGAATTCAGTGAAAAATGAGTTGCAGTATAATTCACCTAAAGAAATGCTATTGCATAATATAGCTAGATCTGCTGCTGGCTGTTGCAATAGGATTTTCTGGGCATTACTGAAATTAATGCATTAGCAAGATCCCGACAGTTCATTGTTATTAATTTGATCGGTGTTTATTTACTTCCAAATATATTTTGAAGTCAAGGAAAACGTAAACCAAATAGGTTGAAGTTGAACATAACTCCATAAGCTGAGCAGAGGTACTGAATTCTTCAATGTAGTTTTCGCTTTTGCTTTGTGCCTTTTTGCTGAATGCTAGCATGTGCCGATGCTGTGATAGGCTTTCAACCGTTGGGTTCTTAAATCCTTTTATTTCAAAGCAAATTTTTGGTTACACGATGGTTTCCTTTCTCGCAGTCATTTTTCCTAATCCAAAAGTGATACTACAATAGCTTTGTCCATGCATTGCAGCCCCGCTGCCTCTACATATCTGTCTTCTAAAGAGGCTCAGGTGACGCATACAATAGGACAAAACTGATTTCATATACCTAGTGGCTCGTTCTCAGTTCCTTCCTTCCTAGCCCGTGTGAGACCACTACGCGTTATTGGCCAATGTTACGGCTTAAATAACAACAAGTTGAGCTGGGTCCGCCGTGGAGATTTTTATTGTCACGGATTCCGATTTTGTCACACGTCTTGCATATTTAGTTTAACTTTAACTCGGATTTAAAAAATAGATCCGACTTAAGTTGTGAAGATGCGAGCAAAATCGCCAAAAATGACGACCAAAGATAACATCGACCACTGGCGGGCTTCTCTTGTCTTTCGGTTTGGCTTTCATCTTTGCACTTTCACCAATCTTGTGTAGACGCAGAAACAGTATCGGATATGACATGAACTTTGCCGTTGCATTCCTGTTCTGTCCAAAGAATGAAGATTAAGAAGGCTCTACAAGATTTTTCAAACCAGTGTATTGTTATATCTGTGTGATGAATGTGCACTATGTATACATGGCATTGTAAAAATTATTTTAGGATTTTGTACTTTTCTTTATGAATGTTCGCAGGAAAACAATTTGCCGCACAAAATTTTCTTGTGCTGCTGCTGATAGAGGATTGTTATTTGATAGATATCATTATCTTCTACACAAAAATATCCTTTGTACCCTTTATTAGTTTCCTCCGATGACCGATAGCTACAGCTTTCTAACTAACGTGGTCGCTTGACAAAGTTGGGAAAAGTAATACTGCAAACTTGGTTGCGCATACATTTCAGCGAATTTCTCCGTAACGAAGAGGAATGTTATAATACTGAAAAGGGTCGCCAGCTAATTGGTAGAAGTATCGACTGATTTAACTGATGTTTCGGGACAGTTTATTTCAGTCTTGAAACACCAAAATTATTCATTAAAAGCAATCTTTTGGTTTAAAAGGCGCCTTAGCTAGAAATGATAGTTCAAAGTTGATGTCTGCAAAAGGAATCACCAGTTTATCATCAATTTTCAAAGAGGTAGAAGATCGAATATTACTATGTAGAGGACAGAGACGCATTTTTGTGGATTTGCCTTAGCTTCGTTTTCAGTCAGCTAGTTAAGAATTAGAGCTAGGGATAAATTCTATTTCCGACAGAAAGGACACCACCAACTTAAATCTATAATAAATAGAAATTTTCATTTGCGTTAGTTGGTGTTGGTTATCTTTAAATTCTTAAATTTTCCGACAGAAAGTGACACCACCAACATAAATCTACTATAAATAGAAATTTTCATTTTCGTTAGGGGTCTCTTGCGCAATTCCCCCCCCCGAGCCCTAACTTTTTATTTTTTTGACCAATAACTTTGAAATTTGGTGTAGGTGCATACTAGAGACTGATGATTTCAAAAATTAAAAAATTTTAAAGTTTTTAAAAAATTTTAAAAATTTTAAAATTTTAGTTTGGTAAGGGGGGAGGGACCAAGGGGAACCAAAAACTTTTTTGAAAAAACTTTTGCTGAAAACTTGCATACAAGAGTTTTCTGGGGCGCTGAGCACGAATCTGAAGTCCGTTTGTCGATTCAGCTTTTCGTTAGCTCAGTATAAGCTAAAGTTGTAAGCTTAAGATGTAAGCTTATCCTGAGCTAACGAAAAGCTGAATCGAAAAACGGACTTCAGATTCGTGCTCAGCGCCCCAGAAAACCCCTGTATGCAAGTTTTCAGCAAAATTTTTTTAAAAAAGTTTTTTGGTTCCCCTTGGTCCCCCCCTTACCAAACTAAAATTTTAAAATTTTTAAAATTTTTTTAAAACTTTAAAAATTTTTAATTTTTGAATTCATCAGCCTCTAGCATGCACCCACACCAAATTTCAAAGTTATTGGTCAAAAAAATAAAAAGTTAGGGCTGGGGGGGGGAATTGCGCAAGAGACCCTTCGTTAGTTGGTGTTGGTTATTTATGATTTATATTTTTAAAATATAACCCATCGAATAGAGGGACTCACCTGATGACCTGGTGAAATTAAAACTAGTCTTGTATAATTTTTAGTGTGAAATTTCTTGCCTGTATTGAGCCCGTGAAAAGCCCTATGTTATTTGATGTAGTGATTTGAGACTTTTGGGGGTTTCATTACTTTTTATCCCTGGCACCAAGAGTTAGAATCGAGTTAAAATGGGAAGCGTAATTAGACACTCAGCCCTCCTTAATGTATTAAGCTTGCGATATGCTCGAAACATTCAGGGGATTGCATAAAATAAGTTATAAATTTAAGATTAACATGATCTTCAGCTAAATCTCCAGTTCAACTCCAGATTAAATAGTGTGAGTTGATCAGAGGTTTAAGAGGACACAAATATTTGTTTTTGCAAACTTTGAGCTATCTTCAGTTGTTAAGTCAGTATAAGCAAAAAACATTTTGAGGGTCAAAAAATTGCCGTTTTGTAGGAAATCAGTTTTTTCAAAACTACTGCCAAACATTAGGAACAATTTTGGTCCATTTATACTCAATCGTTACAGCGTTTAAATGCACATTTTATGAATCCTTACTAGCCGGAGTTTATTGCTTTCAGCTAGAGATTTGGCCGGAAAACCATTTTTGCAAAAAACAAAATAACCGCAGAAAACCACTGTTATTTTGGTACAGATTCCCTAGATTTTTGGCAGAATGGAAATTCGTACTACTGTGAAGGGACGTTTTTCTTGGTTTTGGCTAAAACATCCCCAGTTTCGAGAAAATTTAGTGCAACGTTTAAAAATTTAGTGTCTCCGTGCATTTTGGGAATTTGCTCTGCAGATAAGTGACACTGAGCGAAACCCAAAAACGTCCCTCGACCCATATGCCCTCTGTATGATAGCACAAAAAGAAATTTTGTCTGGTTCCGCAGTTTTGAAAAATCGATGTTCAAATGTTTTTGGTCTATATCCAGCCGTTATGTCAGAAAATGTTTGCTAATTTTCTGATAATTTTGCTGGTTTCGTAAGCTCATACACTGTCATGTAAGAACACTGTCATTTTTCAAGACCGGACGTTTTCGGGAAATTAAATATAGCTTGAACTAGGAAAGTCATACAGCAATAATTCTTACATCGCTATGTTGCGGAAAATTGAATCTTTATAACGATATAAAAATTTAGTTCGTTTCAGGCAGTCTCTTACAATAAGCCACAATTTCAGGTATTTTGAAGAATTGATGAAATTGAAAAATGAAATGAATTTTCGTGGAAAGGTTGTATTATATATTGCCAGATCTATAAATTATTGCCTGAACCAAACTATCTAATTCTTATATCGTTAAATAGAACTTGTTTACTCAACGGTGATGATATAATATTGTTGCTGTACCTATATGTATATACGACTTTTCTTGCGCAAGTTATAATATTTTGTTTGCCGTAAATGCCAGCATGCTATGTCACGCTGAGAAGCCCCTCCCCCGAGATTTCGGCCTTATCAAGCCTAAACATTAGGAAGATCGACTGTCCTACGCTTCCTATTATAAACTCTTGGAGACACTATAGTATAATAAACGTTTGTCTTGTTTCAAATGAAAGCTAGCTGTACAAAGTTGGAGCTCCCAGACAATCAAGATCAGCAAACTGGCCACTGGCGTGTGATCTCAGAAAACGTTCTTTATCGATATTAGTTTTGTTCCGTAAATTTGCTCAGCTACGGGAAAGGAAACCATTGCGGAAAAAACATTTTATTTTAAAAACGGAAGTTGGAGGATGCATTGGTGTATTGCTAAATGTTGTGATTGAAATAATGGCTAATAATACCCAGAAGATCAAGGAAGTATATAATAGTAGGAAAAACGTGGCATTCAGCTTTTCCTAATAAAATCCTGCGAGATAAGATCCGGCATAAGATGTCGTAACTTCAATAACTCCGTGTCATCCGCATATCCTAACAGAGAGACAGATCGAAACTAAGAGTTTCTGCTCACTTTTAGCCAGTCAGTGGATCAACGTATGAACAGACGAGCAGTGATGAAACAAGAAACAGTCTAAAATTTACTTTACCTCTCATTTGTATACTCAAGTTTGCAAAGTTTAGTCATTCCTTTTGTATTAATAAAGCTAGAAAAACGAAAGTCAGGTACAACAATAAACCTTATAGCAAGAGTTCATAATTGTATTATATATTACGCGAATGTTCCCCCGTTTGGTGGGGGGGGGTCGACAGGCATACCTCCTCCCCGTTTGGTGGGAGGGGTAGCAAAAAGAGGTCCCCGTTTGGTGGGGGGGGGGTAGTCAAAAGAGGTCCCCGTTTGGTGAGGGCGTAGGCAGGAAAGGGCCCCCGTTTGGGGGGGGTCTTAAAAACAGGCAAAGATTAGCTGACTCTGATTGGCTGGTAGCCCCCCCCCCCCCCCCCAAACGGGGACCTCTTTTGCCTACCCCCCACCAAATGGGGACCTCTTTTTGCTACCCTCCCCCATCAAACAGGGGCCCATTTTCGAATAGAACAAAAACTACCGTAATCCTCTGCTCTACCCCCCCCCCCACCAAACGGAGGGTGGTATGCTTTTTCGAACAGAGCGGCCCCCCACCAAGCGGGAGGACATTCGCGTATTGTGGGCGGAGCACCGTTACGCAATGCAGAGAAGAGAAGCCCTCTAGTGGCTTACTCTTCTTCTAATATATAGTGCAATTATGCACTCTTGCTTATAGTGATAATTTTCTGACCACGCCATGAAAGATTGACAGTAATTTTTAAATCAAAATTGTTAAGTATAATCTTAAACAGCAATTTAGTCAGGCAGTTATTCAGTTTCTCCGATGCTCCGTTTTTTCGTTGTTCCGTCAGCTACCGTAGTCCTCCCGTAGTCAGTCAAAATTTGCAGCCAATGAACGGCGCTAAATACATGAGCTACATATTCTTTCTCCGTTGAAAACGTTGCTCTGTTTTAAAGCTTGTTTGTGCCTTCACGTCACGTCGACACGGCACCAAAGCTTCAGTGTGAATTTGTGGACCGGATAAAATGTCAAAATAAATTCAAGGGTCGGATAATCTAATGTTCGATTTGTAGTTTTTTACATTTGCACAATATACATATTGAAGGATATCTGTTCAGGGGCCCGTTGCATTAAAGGTATTACTAATAAATTATTAGTGCTTAGTTGATTAGTGCAGCAGTATTAATGAGCAAAGCTATTAATTGAACCAACAAATTTTGGCGTTTTCGATATTATTTTGTAGATAATGAAGAGATTAATTCAAAAATGGCCAAAACTTTCTATAATTTTCTCCAATTCAATAGTTTTGATCACGAAAACGCGATTTTTGAAGGTTATTCTTTTGGCTTAGTCCAAATCTTAATTTTACACGAATTTAGAATATATATGTAGTTCGTTAGAGCATCTAAAAAACTACAAAACGACATATAGAATATCCCCCAGGATCTTCCACAACTTTAGCTATTTTCAATCAAACTTCACACTAATCAACTAATCACTAAGAATTTATTAGTAATACCAAGAGTTTATAATACCAAGAGTAAGACACTCAGCTCTTCCTAATAGAATGAGCTTGCAAGATGCTCGAAACATTAAGGCCGAAATTTCGGGGGGGCTTCTCAGCATGTAAATATACAACGCTGACATTTTTTAAAAACGGGCGTTTTCGACAAATTAAATACTATAACTTGACAAGACAAGACAAGACAAGACAAGACAATTCGTTTACTTGAAAGAGAAAAACTAAACAAGTTAGTACACAAATTTTATTAGCATCAAACAAGAAAAGGTTATATATAGTTCATTAATTGCATATATATATATATATATATATGCACTCACATGTTTATATTAAATTTCAAGAAGGATTTCATTTCTTGAGCTGGGAAAATCGTACAGCAATAATTTTTATAACATTATGTTGCGTAGAATGAGATCTTTTTAATGATATAAAAAATTATATAGTTCGGTTTAGGCAATCCCTCATAAATTCAGCAACAATGTAAGGCATTTCGAGAAATAATGAAATTCCCAGAATTTTTCGTGGCAAGTATGCTTTATTGCCGATTTCGTAAGAGACTACCTACACCGAACTATATAATTTTTATATCGTTAAAAAGATCTCATTCTACGCAAAATAATGATATAAAAATTATTGCTGTACGATTTTCCTACCTCAAGTTATAGTATTTAATTTGTCGAAAACGCCCGTTTTTAAAAAATGTCAGCGTTGTATATTTACATGCTGAGAAGCCCCCCCGAAATTTCGGCCTTAATGTTTCGAGCATCTTGCAAGCTTATTCTATTAGGAAGAGATGAGTGTCTTACTCTTGGTATTATAAACTCTTGGTAATACCTTTTATGCAACGGGTCCCAGGGCTGCAAAGCTTTCCCCTTGCTTCTTATAACGTGTATTTTCTGCAGAGTTCGAAAAATTGCATTGATGGTACCATTTTCTTGCCAAACGCGATTTTTTTCAGTATATATTAAAAATTTTTTGGTTGATTACTTCAAAGTGTAGTTGTGCCCGGGCCTTGAATCGGGCCTCGGGCTCCGGGCCGGGCCCGGGCCCGGGCCCGGTCGGCCGCGCAGGCCCGGTCCGAGCCGGGCCTGGGATGCCCGGCCAGGTTGGTTGAGCAGGCCCGGGCCCGGGCCCGGCCCGGGAAATTTGTTAACGGCACAACTCTAAAAGGACACATTTTGTCTCTGTTTTGAGCTCCGACTGTATCCTGTTAGTTTTTGCGTATATTCTAAACCGGGTGAAATATTTCTTGGTCAGTCGGAAATTTATTCCGCATCTCTTAAGACGGTTAACATCAGAAATGTCAGTGGTAAAAATTGAAAATGATTTTTTAAGTCTGTCTTCCAACAGCTGATAGTTTTGATGTTTTATTTAAGTTTAAGTCTTACTCGAAAATAAAATTTTATATGTTAATTTGCTTAGAAACTTAATTAATTTTTGAAGGTATACGTATGTTTAGCAATTTTTTATCGTTTCGAAAACTCCTCAAGGAGATGATGACATGTAGTGTTTCAATCGGCTAAGCGAAACGGTTTTGTGAAGCCGACTGGCCGTCAGCCGGTTAACAGCCAATATATATGGTCAACTATCAATTTTCAGGCACAGATTAGGTTTTAGATATCTGGAATTACCGAAACTTTGGTTTTTAGTGGCTCTTCTATTTAGACAAACAAGCCTTGCCATAACAAAAGCATAAACTTGTTAAATTAAAAAGAACAGATTAATTGCGAGGAGGTGGAAGAAAATTATTTTATCAACCTCAAAGGTAAATTGTCCAATGCCGAGTTATTTCAGCAATAAAATGTTAAAAAATTAGAATAAATTCTGAAATTATAATAGTGAATAAAATCTTTTTCAGTCTGAAATTACGGCGGGTTTTGGTTTTCGTGCCTTCGGCGCGTAAGTTTATCGTACAATCATAATACATGTGTCGCATGCTAAAATCAGTACCAAATATCCTATTTTGTGTACTTTGATTGGGTGCATGAACACGTGGGGGCCTTAAATATTTTTTAATTTCAAAGAATGGTCTGTAAAAATTCCATGAAAGTCACGAAATAGAAATATTTCTAAGCTTCTGGGAGGCTCCGCACACCAGACCCCTGAAACATTTTTGCGTTCCACCGCTCGAAATTTTTTTCTGGCTACGCGAGTGCTCTGAACAGTAGACAACTATATATAATTTATTCGCATAACAAAAAATTGTATTCCTGTATACTAAAATTACGCGTTAATACCACTTATATTTGCGCTGCGCGAAATTTTTGTTTTTGGACACAAATTTCCTTAGCTGGACACATGGTGGACACAGTCCCGATTTTCAAAAACCCTGCTTTAAGCTATTGCTTATGTTGATGTTCTTAAGTTGTACTTAGTACTTATGTACTTTTGTTGATATATAGTACTAACAAGGCGTGATTTACTCGGGATTAAAAAAATGTCTGTCTTTTTGTTCGAACAGCTAAAACAATGTGCTGACAAAACTTATACGTACATATGCACACGGAATTGCCTGAACACTTCTCGCAAATTGCTCCACTCATTCCGCCCTGTCCATGCACGGAGACACATAATCGGGGAATGGGTGAGGCAAGGTCGTATTCAGGATTTTGAAAAGGGGCCCAGACGTAAATTTATTAAAAAACTTTCACATTCAGCTGCAAACTTAATTTTTACCCGAAAAAGCCCCCCTCCCGGATACGCCCTTGGGGCGAGGCTGGGCTTGGGTGGCCTCCCCCCCCACGAAGTCCGAGGTAAAAAATTTTCATGCCTGGAAGTCGCAGCTAGAGATGAGGACGAGCCGGCATTTTCCGGCTCGGCTCGGCTCGGGAGAAAATCTGGTCGGCTCGGCTCGGCTCGGCTCGCGAGCATACCCGGCTCGGCTCGGCTAGGCTCGGAAGAATATTGAAAGTGGGTCGGCTCGGCTCGGCTCGCCCAGCTTGACATTTGAAATTTGACCGATTCACCGAATTGTGTATTTTCCGCGTTGTTTTTGACAAAAGGCCTAAAACAGCTGTCTAGCTTTTGTGTACCTTTGTGAATCACCAAAATTTCATTATTACCGAGACACTGCGAGCTGTAGAGTCCAACGATTATATACAAGGTTTAATGATATTGATATTTGGTAAATGTATATTCTACGAAAGTGTGCGGGCACACATTCATTATTTTTTAGCTTAAAATTTATTATTTTATTCTATGTATACAATATGGAAAGGAACCACTGATAAACGCCGAAAAAAAACACGAGAAAACTTTATGTTTTCCGCAGTCTTGAGAAAAGGCATAATCTGATAAATTGCAAAATGCTTGGGAACTCAGCAGTAAAATTCAGAATTCTTTTACGTCATTTTTTTAATTTTAAAAAATTTTAAATCCTCTAATGGCTCTCTGCCGATCGTAGCCATAATCGTAGTCAATTGAATGCAGAATAATGTCAAATTATGCAGAATAATTTGAAACTCTAAATTAATAGTATGTATTTCTGGTATATAATTTACAACCTTTTCTGCTATCTCATAAACTGCTACAAAAACCCAAAGCCACAGTAGTAAGTCAGTGCAAATTTTAATTGTAATATTTTTGATAATACCAAATATGATAAGTTGAAATAATTAAGTAAAAATGTTTCTTTCTAACTACACCAAACATAGGTTGACTTCAATCACAGCCTAACGTTTAAACTAAGTTGGCGTGGAATGAAGGTATGAATAAAGACAAGGAAAACAGAAAAATTAGACGACAAAGTTGAAAACAAAAAACAGAATTCATTGAATTTGTTGGCTATTTTGTTTGAGCAAAGTCAGAAGTAATTACAGTAAACTTAAAATTTTGCGATAGGGTCGGCTCGGCTCGGCTCGGCTCGGAGTTTCAATTCTCCGGCTCGGCTCGGCTCGGGAGAAATTGTTGCCGGCTCGGCTCGCGAGCCGAGCCGAGCCGAGCCGCGAGCCAAAATCCTCATCTCTAGTCGCAGCCGAAGGAAGTATTTGTTTTGTTTTGTTTGTTCGTCGTGAACGTTAGCTCCCCATAAAATTGCCAATAAACAAGATTGCACTACAAATCAGCCGTCGTAAAGTTTAGTTACAACAGATGTTTCTAGAAAGTTTGCACCCCCCCCCCCCGAAATTTTCAGTAGTGGATGCGGATTGCGGACTCTCTTGCTAAGAGGAAGGGGAAAATAAAGGATAAGTCTTCCACACTACGCAGAGTTTGAGGGGTAGCTGCTTGTTTGTTGTTGGCGCAATTGCACTTGAGTTAGGAGTCAGGGTTCATGCGACCTGGAAAAACCTGGAAATACCTGGAAAAACCTGGAATTTGGGTAAACACCTGGAAAAACCTGGAAAAACCTGGAATTTGCTGATTGATTGCAAAATTTCACCAAATTTCTTATATTTACCATTGAAATTGAAAAAATAGCCCGAATTGTGATTTTGTTTAGCCCGGTTTGTCAGCTTTTCACTCGTGGTTTGTACATAGTTTTCTACTCGGTATTGTGTGTTTTATTGCAATACGCCTTTCCTTAAACTTTTTTATTTTAAGTTTTATTTTAAGTGACAATTTACCCTAAAATGCGAACATTATCAATAATTACGATTACCGAAAATTATACTGAAAATTTATCCAGGAGATCCTGCTTTAAAAATCAGGGCGCCTACTATTCCTATTTTTCCTATTTTTTCCTATATTTTTCAAATATTCCTATTTTTTCCTATTTTTGCCTAAAATTCCTATATTTTCCTATTTTTTCATGAATTTTGTGAGATTTATATATTATTTTAACTGTGGAAGCGAAATACGGTAGAATTCTCTGTTTTATCTTCCAACGGGCAATACTCAAAAATTTTCCGGCTCCGCCGGAATATATAGATACCGTTTTCTCTTTATTTCTGTTACGTCGATTTAATTCGCTCCTTTAAACCAGTCAATGCTTGACGGAATTGTTTTGTTGAAACTGTGTGTCACTCATTCATCAGTGATTTTAGCATTAAGTTCCTGGGGGCAGAGTTGGACATTTCTTGCGACCGAGACCGCCCCGCGACCGCAGTCGTCGTGACCGCGACCGCAGTCGTCGTGACCGCGACCGCGACCGCAGCCCGCTAGCTAATGTAGTAACCGCAAAAGTTTGAGTTATTAACTTTCAATTCTATGCAAAAATCGACTTTTTCTTATTTTTTAAGGTATTCACTTTGTTTTACAGCTATATATGCATCACTGTAATCGGTATACAGATATACCGTTTATGGCTGGTGCAGCTTAGATTAGATTTTCCGACAACGCAATTGAAAATTACACAATTTGGAGTGTTTGATAGTGAAATTCTGTGTGCAGGGTGCCTTTATTCAGTTGAGGTTACCAGCCGAAGGGCATACTAAATTAAACAGTTCTTAAAGAGTTGGTTTCCCTCCTTTTAATACTCATCTAATCTTATAGCATTGATTGAAACTTTTAGAACTTGTTGATTGAATTGAATTGAACTGAATCGATTGAAAGTTAGTTAGCCAGCGCAAAAAACTTCCATTTGGCATCTAATGTGCAAATAATGAAATTCCAGCTTTTTGATTATCACGAACAGGTATATACTAATTCTCGTTCCTGTCTACTGGCACTTGAAGAAAGGTGCAAATTTCAGAAAATATTCGATACTGGTCGCGGAGGGCGCAAACCTGAAAATTTATATTTTCGTATTTTGCTGGTAGCTTATGGAAACGAACAGAAACCAGCATAAAATCAACAAATTTACAAAATTGAAGTTAGACAAAAAGATGTTGAACAAATTAAAACCCTAAACTACACAGTAAGGACTGACAGGCCTCCCCAACACTTAAAACATTTATCCAAAATAACAAAATAAACTGCAAATGTGAAGCTGATAATTCGTCCACCGAGGAGACTACGCATAAAATAAAGGACAAATCTGAAAAAAATTGGAAATTCTTACTACAAAT
Organism: Trissonchulus latispiculum; assembly: GCA_030248195.1. Taxonomy (NCBI): domain Eukaryota; kingdom Metazoa; phylum Nematoda; class Enoplea; order Enoplida; family Ironidae; genus Trissonchulus; species Trissonchulus latispiculum. Next base: position 19,803 of record JASAND010018167.1, read on the forward strand.
TGGCCCAAATAACCACAATTTGATAGAATTTTGCGGTCATTGCGGTCATGAAAATTTGACCATGACCGCGACCGCCCGCGGGTGCCCGCGACCGCGTCCAATTAGGCAGTTGCACTCGCAAGCAACACATTTATGATTATGAATGCAGATCGTTGCAAGTAAATTGCTCAATTTTTACTTTATCTAGCTGATTTGGAATGGATAAGGGCAATGGGTGGTGAGAAATTATTAAAATAATTCAATTTTTGAAATCAGCTACGTTGATTTACCCTGGGGGCAACCTCTCAGCCAAATCGAAGACAATGTTTTTCGAACTGTAAGGGGGGACCAAGGCGAAAATAATCGCCCCTATCTAAATAAGTGCCAAAATTTTTTCTACCAGTTTTAGTTTAACCTAACATTTTCGTTTTCCTATGTTTAACACATGTCATAGTCACCTTTCAAGGGCTCTACAGATCGAGAGGAGCAATATTAAGCAGAACGCTTATGTATAGTTTTAAGTACGTTTAAGCACTATATACCCATGTGAACTACACAATTTATTAAAATGAGCAAAATCGGAGATTCGGCAAAAAGCGATCGGGTATTTTTTAGGGTTTCGTTTCGGGGGTGGGAAGATTTTTTGCAAAATTTGTATTTTTTGGCGTATTTTACACGTATATATATATACAAAGGCACAAAGTTCTCATAAATGCCTGGATTTAAGCTAAAAATAGCCATTTTTACGAAAAAATCTCCTGCGAAGCCGGAAAATGTTTGAAGTTTTGCCTGTTTTTGGCAAAATTTGGGCCCCCAACAAATCCCAGAAGCAAAATCCCGGGAGCGGCCGATTTCTGGGGGGGAGGCCAATTTCCCCCCCCCCCCGGTAAGAAATACATTGGCTACAGTGGCGCACATAGAAAATTTTTTCAGGGGGGGCGGACCTCAAAAAAATTGGGGGGTCTGGGGGGCGAGGCCCACCAGATGTTGAAAAATTTTTGAAAACAAGGTTGAAAATGGAAAAATAAGCGTACCTAAATTAAGCAAAAGTCTAATAAATTTCGCGCCGAAGGCGCGAAAATTTTTGAAAATGTTAAAAAAAGTCGCCATAAAAGGGTAAATTAAGCAAAAAAGAAGTAAATTTCGCGCCGCAGTCGTGAAAATTTTTGAAATTTTATGTCCGCGCTACGCGCGGACAATAAAATGTTTCCTTTACGTCTGGGGGGCGGCCGCCCCCCGCCCCCCCCTAAGTGCGCCCCTGATTGGCTAAACACTCACCTTTTATATCAAAGTTTGCCCCGAAATATCACTCAGAAGTTCAAGTTTTCAAAGCTTTTCCGGAGATTTGCCGGAGATTTTCTTGATTTTTACCTATCCACTAAAATAGAATCTTATCAACGGATGCAATAAAGACAGCACAATTTTTAACATGTTTTTAGAAACTTCGAAAATTCGCCCCCTCCTCAAAATCCCCTGAAGAAAAGTTCTGTAGAATAAATCCAGGTTGTTGCTAATACTATCTAGGTATATAAATGTTGCGAATTTTCACCAAAACTTGACGTCACATTGGCTGGAAAAATTCCTATATTTTCCTATTTTTTGCTAGAAATATTCCTATATTTTCCTATTTTTTCACGTAAAATTCCTATATTTTTTCCTATTTTTTCAAAAATGCCCAGTAGGCGCCCAGAAAAATACTTCTACTTTTGTGGTGCTCCTCACCCATACAAAGTTCTCGTTGGTTGCACGATTTTTGTGTATATTCTACGCATTTAAGGGGGGGGTGCATTTTTGGGTCATTTTTTCGACTTTCTCCGACCTCGCCGATTTTCACGTATTTTATTGTCCAAGTGGTATATTTTAACGAGTTTTTAAAATTAAAGTCGTAGCTCTTACGGTTGTCGAGTAATTTCACCTCAAAGTTGAGATTTCATGTGTTAAACATAGGAAATTTTAAAAGTTGTCATTTTTTCGCGTGCGCCAAAAAAATCTCCCGACAAATGTTGATGAATCTGGACAAATTATGCATTGAAATGACGCTAAAATGTTAAACTGCGGTATCCTGGAATTAGAATTTTAATTTAGGCCTTCAAAATTTTTTAATTAATTTTTGAAGGATTAAAATTTAAAACTAATTGAGCATCAAGGCAAATTTTAATCATTTAAAAATTAATTAATAAATTTTACAGGCCTGAATTATAATTCTAATTCCAGGGTACCGCAGTTTAACACTGAAGTGTTATTTTAATGTATAATTTGTCCAGACTCATTAACGTTCGTCGGGAGATTTTTTTGGCGCACGCGAAAAAATGCAACTTTTTAAATTTCCTATGTTTATAACATGTGAAATCTCAACTTTGAGGTGAAATTACTCGACAACCGTAAGAGCTACGACTTTAATTTTAAAAACTCATTAAAATTATCATTTGGACAATCAGCGAAAATCAGCTAGATCGGAGAAAGTAAAAATATGACTCAAAAATGGACCCCCTTAAGCAGTCGAACTTAAAGTGTGCAGCAGAAAAGTTCGATAGTTGGAATTAGGGCGGTCTAAATTAATTTTTTGAGACAATTTGCTGTAGTTCGGACGCTGCTTCTTCATGGGGGGTTCCCCCCAGACCCCCGCTTACCTCTTCGATTCTACATTCATTTTTACGTCTGCAGTTACTTATATATTTTCTGTCTAAGCACATATATACTACTAAGCACAAGTACTACGCATATGTTTTGTTTTTTCTATTTTGACTTGACATAGCAAACTAAAATGCGCAATCTTCTTAACTGTTCAAGCAAAACAATTCAAAATTTTTAAGAGCAAACGGATCTTTTCAGCATAACACACCCGAGGCGCAGATTCCGCAAAACATTCATCAAATGAGCTGAAATATGTTTTCGACCACGCTGAGTTCAAATATCGCTAAATTTTTTGATGTCGCGAAATTCGTTTTTTCGATTCGTAAGGGGGGGACCAAGGGGAACCGAAAACTTTTTTGTCTTCCATTTTGCTGAAAAGTTGTATTCAGGGGTTTTCGAGGTCGCAGAATACGAATCTGGAGTTAGTTTTTGGATTCAGCTTTTTGTCAGCTCGGTATAAGCTTACAGCTTAAGCTTGCCGCTTATATTGAGCTAACGAAAAGCTGAATCGAAAAACGGATATCAGATTCGTATTCTGCGATTTCAAAGACGCCTGCATACAACTTTTCAGCAAAATCGAAGATAAAACGTGATAGGGCCTTAAGTATTTTTCATTTCAAAGAATGCTCTGTGAAATTTCCAGGAAGGTCGCAAAATATAAAAAGTTCTCAGCTTCTGGGGAGTTCCGTCCCTGGACCCCCGGACAATGTTTGCATTCCCCCCTCGAAAATTTTTCTGGCTACGCTAGTGCCCCTGCGTATCTATTTTTCGTCTGCTATTCGTAGGTTAACATTATCGTTTAACATTTTAATTCAACGAGCACGGGGCGTAAAATGAGGCTAAGACTCTTTATTCTTATTTAAAAACTGTTAAAAACGCATTAACTTGACGTTAAATGCTTTTATTGCTTTTACACTTTTTAACACCAGATTTGAATTTTTAACACTTTAACACTACTTTTTTCGGATTTTAACGAATTCCAGGTTTTGTACAGATTTAACCTATTTTTAGCCTTCACATATATTTCCAAAAGTTTGATTGAAAATGCCAATATTATAGTTACCGCACGACGGGCACCGGAAAACCCGATAAGTTCAAATATTTATGAAAATTTTACGAAATTGTTGAAAATTTTCCGAAAGTTTTCGAAATTTTGAAAAAGTGAAAAATTCTAAAAATTCTTTGAAGCGGTCTAGATTTATATTTGTAGCTTTAAAATACGTACTGTGTAACGATTTAATTTGTTAAAATTTGACTTTTTTAGCGCTCCAGAAGAAGTTTGAAGCCATTGGGGTTCTCGAAAAACGAATAAACTGGAAAAACTAGTTTTCCGCATTTTTCCGAAAAAACCAGCCAAGATTTACCATTACTTTAATTATGTCGGGACAGGGGCCTGGTTGTTGGGCTTGGGTGCATCGCTGGTTTTAAGGTCTTGGGACCCCAAAAATGCTCCAGATTTACACTAATTTTATCAAAATTTAATACAAAACCTGGAAAATTGCTGCTGAAAACCTTGAAAAACCTGGAAAAACCTGGAAATTGAAACAGAAAAGTCCGCATGAACCCTGAGGAGTGCCACCTAGAGTGATAGTTGCAACTGTGGAAGAGTATCCTCGCCTCAAGCCAGTCTCCTGTTTCCTCCACCGCATTCTTAGCACCCTTTCACCAACCCTGGAGGAAGGATAGCTGGATTGGCCACGGCACGGTAAACCCATATGTGCTTAGTCCTTTCGTCAAGGGGCTTTGACAAAGCTCTGTGGCGACTTGATTCGAACCACTCATCATCTTATTTGTAGTTTGACGTCTTAAACACTGTGCTGTCACGTTTATATTACCTACTTGTTAAACTTAACGCTGATTCAGTTTGGCTTAAACTTGATCTTTTAGTTTTATAGGGGGGCGCGATAGCGCTCCCCCTATAATATGGGTGTAAAAGGCTCAGCGCGGCCCTTAGAGACCCGTTCGAGCACCGTGCCAGCTAAATACTCATCCAAACTAGACAAATTTGGTATCGTTGGAATCAGCACGACGAGTACAACAAATAGCAAAAAAGTTTTGGTCAAAATTTTCAACTTTGAAAATTTTCGCTTCCGGACAAGTTAGGTCCGTTTGTTTTTTTTCCGTGTAAGTCACGCTTGGGGAAGCCGTTTTAGTCTAACTCAAAAACTGAACGATGTGGGCATTTTCAGCCGGTGAAGTTTGGTTTTTCTGAGAGTAGTATTTGTGTTAACGTACCTTTTGGACAATTTTCCGCTGCCCGGCCCGGCCGACCACATGTAAGGTCGGCCAAAGGTGGCCTGACCGCTAAGATGGCCAAAAAAGGCCAATTTTGTGTCACGGCTACAGGGCTCAGGGAACAAGCTACAGAGACGCGGCTTGTTGCATAAGAAACTTTGGGATAGGTAGCGTGTCATAACGAGGGCGATTTTCGATATCTGGCCAGGATCGTTCAGGCGGCCGGCCCAAAGTTGGTCCGGCCAAATGGCCATTTTCGGAAAATTTCCCAACTCTACAGGAAATAGTCAAAAATAGGCCTAAATATGCTGTTTTGGGCAATATAGAGGGACGCATATAAGGGTTATCGGGGTCGTTGAAAACGATGAGCATAGTCGCAGCGCTGTGCGGTGCTGCTATCGTGCTGTACTGTTATGCAGCAACCATAGCACGTTGTCTGTAGACTTACTGTAAACGGCTAAACATATGAAACTTGGTGATAATAGTGTCTGTAGTAAGGGGGAACTGTAGCTATGTTAGTTGGCGCACTCTCTAGCTTCCACCGTGCTGCATGTGCTGCCCCAAACACAGCACCGTCGATAACAAGTTATTCATTTGTCACTGGCATTTGAAATTCGGCATACAGATAGTTTAGGACATGACAAACTATTATAGATAGGTTTCGTATACTTATTACGATGTTACTACATGGTTGCGCTGCAGTAGAGTGCTGCAGAAGTACAGCACGGCCTATAACTAACTACAGATAACTTGCAATCGTCTGACATTCTGCAGACACGTGCAGAATAGCATTGGAAATGATTGATGTCTTGTAAGTCTCCTTTCTTGGCAGTGACGTTTGCGTCTAGTTGCGCTGCAGTAGAGTGCTGCGGAAGTACAGCACGGCCTATAACTAGCTACACAAAAGTTGCAATCGTCTGAAATTCTGCAGACATGTGCAGAATAGCTTTACAAATCATGCCGAATAAGTCTCCTTTTTTGGCAGTGACGCTTGCGTCTGGTTGCACTGCAGTAGAGTGCTGCGGAAGTACAGCACGGCCTATAACTAGCTACACAAAAGTTGCAATCGTCTGAAATTCTGCAGACATGTGCAGAATAGCATTGGAAATGATGCCGTATAAGTCTCCTTTCTTGGCAGTGGCGTTTGCGTCTGGTTGCACTGCAGTAGAGTGCTGCGGAAGTACAGCACGGCCTATAACTAGCTACACAACAGTTGCAATCGTCTGAAATTCTGCAGACACGTGCAGAATAGCATTGAAATGATGCCGTATAAGTCTCCTTTCTTGGCAGTGACGTTTGCGTCTGGTTGCACTGCAGTAGAGTGCTGCGGAAGTACAGCACGGCCTATATATAACTAGCTACACAAAAGTTGCAATCGTCTGAAATTCTGCAGACAAGTGCAGAATAGCATTACAAATCATGCCGAATAAGTCTACTACTTTGGCAGTGACGCCCTGCGTCTGGTTGCGCTGCAGTAGAGTGCTGCGGAAGTACAGCATATGGCATATAACAAACTACAGATAACTTTCTGCAACTTTCTAAAATATTCTTATTTGTAGTAGATGAGGGTTTTTCTGCCAAAATCAAGAAAAATGGAGAAATTGGTACTTTTCAAGCTTCTTTGTTCTATGGCTTGGTTGACTTTGTTACGTAATTATTGGGGGAATTTTTAAAGTTTCTTTCATAAAGCTTTAACATTTTGCTTAAGGTTTACTGAGAACCTTAAAAATGAAATAGGACAAGAATAAAAATGCTCCGATGGAGCATGAAAAATGCAATATGGGTGACACTGGGTTTTAAGCGGACAGAGGACTAGGTTTTAAAACGTTAATATGGGAGTGGCAGGTTGTAAATACCAGGAGGACTAGGTTAAAAGCGCACTAATATGGACCAGCTTCGCTGAACAACCCATATTCGCGGGTACGCATGCTCCACTCCGCATTTGACCATTATTGTCTTAAGTTCTAAATTCGTCAGCTTTCCAGGCGAGCTTGCTGATTTTGAAATATTATGCTTTATATACTTCAAGCGCTGTATACTGAACTGCCAGAGCGGGATTTGTGACACCAATTTTTACTGCATATGTGTTATTAAGTGTTGGATCATATGCATTAATTAAATTAATTAAATTAAGTTGGGTTGTAAGTTGTATTAATTATGTAATTATTAAGTATTACGAATACAACTGTTGCAGACGCAGAGCTATGCTCACAAATTGGTAAACTGTTACTGAAGAACTGCCACCAGCATCAGTCCGGGCAATTTCCGCGAATATGGGTTGTTCAGCGAAGCTGGTCCATATTAGTGCTCTTTTAACCTAGTCCTCCTGGTATTTACAACCTGCCCCTCCCATATTAACGTTTTAAAACCTAGTCCTCTGTCCGCTTAAAACCCAGTGTCACCCATATTGCATTTTTCATGCTCCATCGGAGCATTTTTATTCTTGTTGATGTATATATCTACGTAGAAAGTACAATACGACAGTCCGATCCCTCGTTTGTTCCCCCGACAGTATCCAAGTTGAATGGGGAATGAATGGATGAGCATGACATAAATACGGGATACATAAACTCCTAGAAAACACCTATCACTGAATCTCTCTCTATCTCTGAATGCTGTAGCTTAGGCCCGTATTCATAAAACGCTGATATCCATACCAATGGTATCCATACAACTGGTATGGATACCAGTGGTTAGAAAACCAATTGGTTACTTTACCGACTTCACAAAGCTCTGGTTTCCTAACCATGGTTTGCATACCAGTGGTATGGCGGAAAAATGAAAAGCCCTTTCATGTTTAGCAGTGGTATGCATACCACTGGTATCCTTCGAATGAATAGGATACCAGTGGTATGCTTTATAACAGGCTGCAGTCAAATAATTAGAAAAACTAAGCGATTATGAATTAATTAATTATATTTAAAAACTAGTTTAGAACTATTGTTTGTTTTGATTTTGATGTATATGCTGGAATAAATATTAGAGCATTTATGCAGTTTGATTTTTAAGCCAGTAAAGACATAATACACTGCTTAGATTGATTAGATTAGAAAACTGTGGAAATGTCCCATTTTCACCTAAATAATAATTAAAAAACTCCAATTCATTTATTGGACCCCATACTCAGGTGTAAAACATATGTCAAACCACCGCCAACGGTGGTTTGCAATTTTAACCATTGGTACGGTACCAACTGTATGGTACCAGTGGTTAAAATGTTTTATGAATTCGCTGTATGGCTGTGATACCACTGGTTAATCCCTTCTTCCATACCAGTGGTATGGGTACCAACCAACGCTTTATGAATACGGGCCTTAGCTTTGCTGTAACAGTATCGAGTAAGAAGCCTAATGTCACAGTCTTGTCGATTATATGTGCTCTTTAGGATAAATAAATGTATCGTAAACTTATCACTGTACCTGATTTTGAACTGACACTTTCTTAGGTGAAGAAGGACAGGCGATTATCTGAAAAGATTCTGTTGGACGCTGTGGAAAGGGACTCCGTAAGACTAGAATGATTATTTGTTTTATCCGTTTTCAACAAGTTGCTGGGTGGTCTCTCATATTTATTTTCCTATTTATATACCAAATATAAATTTTGCTATTATTTTGGTTATTATTTTGGTTACTCAAAAACGCTCTTCTGTGTATTGGTGTGTTGCGGTGGGTAGCAAACTTTTGAGGTGACGTGTAATATTGCGCATTGTTATAAGTCGCCGGCGAAAAAAATAGTGGACTAGTAGTATAATTTTGGATTGTCTTTTCTTTTTGGAAGCTTTCCCGGACGTTTCCCTCTACAGGGACAGGCAGGTCAACTAAATTTTTGGCGACGGCTGTTCGAAAGTAATTCTGATTTTGTGGTAGTTCTGGTTCTTTACTACGAAGCGAACTTTCGGTTGGTTCTTGTTGATCGCAACTGGAAAGAGCAGTTTTTGTTGAAATACGTAATTCTTAAAGAGGGGCAGTTCAGACTTGACAGAAAATATTTAATTTTAACGGTAGTTTTGTCGGGAGGGATATTTTGATGGAAGTTTTTGCTAAAAAGCGGCAAGACAAGTATTTTTGGCGTATTTTGCGTGAAGAAGCGCAACAAAATTCCCAAATCTCCTGGATTGTGGCTAAAAGTAGACTGTTTCGCAGAGAATTCTGGGGAACGGTAAACTTTAAGGAGGCCCTATCCCTCTCGTACTGGCTTTTTCGTACAGGAGAGGAGGTGGGCTGGGGGCACTCCTCCCAAGAAATCGGTTCCCCCAGACTTGGGTTGCACCCCCCAGAATCGTCCCCTCCAGGATTTGGGCCTGCCGCCCCCCCCCCCAGACTTCAGAGGTCAGAAAAATTGGGTTTTAAGGGTAAATTTTGAAAACTTTTTCCGGCTTCGCCGCATTGTTGGTTCTTTTCAGCATTTTTAGCCATTTTAAGCTTAACTTTAAGTTAAAAATTGTTCAATCTCCAGCTCAGCAGCACCCCCCCCCCCCAAAACCGGTGCCCCCTCCAGACCTGGGCCTCCCAGACTTCTCCCCTCCAGAAATTTTGGCCCAGGAAAAAGCCAGTCGTGTAGTGTTTGGATTCAGTGATATGTTTGAAAGTTTGAGAAAGGAATCTCATTTGGTCTTGCCAAGGTAATGCATTCGGAAGAATGAGTTTTGATCACATTCAGAGACTCGACTTCGAAAACCTTTGGTTTGACCTTTTTAGAGCAATGTGCAGCTGTATCTCCAGTTGACTGAATTGGCTCTTCACGGTTCCTCCGGTGTGAACAGTGAGGAGGTTTTGGTTGCCTTAGATCGTGCTCTTGCCGCTCCTATCTCACCTCTGGAAAGGTTGTCATTTTCTCAGCGAAAATTGGAATTCCTGGAAGATCTTGGCAGCGATGTTAAAGAGTATGCCACTGACTTTTGTATGGTTTTGTTGATCAAAAGTTACGAACAATTTTCTAGTATAGCATGAATGTAATGGCTGGGGTCTCTCAGAATTACTCTTGCAGTGCACCGAATTTAAAATTTGACGCATTAAGGGGGCGGGGTCCATTTTCGACAGACTCTTTGACCATCTCCGATTTTGCTTATTTTCACATACTTTGTAGTCTAAATGGTATATTTTAACGAGTTTATAAAATTTAAGTAGGATCTCTTATGGTTAAAGACTAATTTCAGCACAAAGTGGAGGTCGTCATATTGTGTTAAACATAGGCAACCGAAAAAGTGGTGAAGTTTCCGTGCGGCACAGAAATCTCACCAACGACAAAACGGAGCAGTCCATCTTATATGATAAATACAATCTCGAAGGGTGATTTGTAGGAAACGGAATTTTCATTTAGGCCTTCAAAATTTTTTAATTAATTTTTGAAGTTTGAGAACAGCCGCCCAAATTTGACTGTTTTGCATCTATTTGCGCAACATTGTTGACGTTAGATCAGGCTTGGGCACAAATGGGGCAGGTGAGTACACTCAGTTGGTCGCTGGGTCAAATATGACGGTCTGACAAGCATCATCTCAAAAAGAGCGATTTTTCAAATTTTTCGAAATATGCTAAATTTTATATCAATGGAAAGCTCTTATTTGTCGGGAGCATTTTTCTTCTTGGACCATGGTGCGCAAACACGCCAAGTTCAGGTTGTCGGCCGTTAAATGATTACTGTGGTCAAGGCTTTCCAGCGCCAGTGCTACTCCCTAAAATCACTAAAATATTGCCATGACGTAGACTTTCTCATTAAAAGCCACCCTAAATTCTTAGTTTACATCGAAATATGTATCTGTTTTAACTGTTAGCTAGGTTGGTAAAGCTTTTGCAGTTTTGACTACTGGAGAAGGGGAAATAATCTGCACTAAACTAATTTGTATAGAACCATTGTTCACATTTTTATTTTGACTAACAAAATTCTGTTTCTGGTTGTTTTTAAGTTTGCGTTTTATGTCTACTTGATATAATTTGTGTGTGATTATATTTCGCGTTGGGTTGTATGTATGTATGTACGTATGTTTTTACAATGTTGTTACTCCCTGTCTCTTCTTTTTTAGGCTTCAGGCTCACTATGAGTGGCATTTGAAGTTCAGTAAGAATGTTGTGGGATCTTCCCGGAAACGGCCGCCAGATGCTCGAGAGTAGGCTACGTTCGCGTTGTACATTCCTTAATGCCATTAATTATAATAAAAACGCCTGTCTTGCGGTCACTAATTCGAAACAGGAGAGAGATCTCTCTGGCCTAGAGTGCTCACCACGCTTTTGGACTTGTGCTTTTCAGTGTGTTTTTCTAAGGAAATATGTGCTTTTCTGAAAATAGATTTTGTCGCCAGCATTTGTCTAGGCGGTTTCCGCGAGTATGAGTTGTTCAGCAGAACTGGTCCATATTAGTGCGCTTTTAACCTAGTCCTTTTGTCATTTATATACAATTTGCCCGCCCCATATTAACGTTTTAAAGCCTAGTCCGTTGTCTGCTTAAAACCTAATGTCACCCATAGGGTATTTTTCATGCTCCACAGGAGCATTATTATCCTTGTATAATAATACGTATTTCAATCGGAGTCTATACGTTCGCGACTATGATGGCACCTTGCTCTTTGCCTTAGTGCCTGTAAGGCAAGCGTTTTTCATTATTTCTTTATGTTATTTTGTTTGTGCATATTATTTAGTATAAAAATAGAAAGAATGAAAAACTCCTGTACCATGCTGTTCTCGTTTACTTACATTTTTATTGCATTTGTTTAAAATAAATACTGCTATATTTTAGTTACCTAAATGCCAAACGTAAATCGGACGGTGGTGCGGCTCATGCGCCGCCTCCTGAGCTGGCCGTGGCTGCCGCTGCCGCTGCAGTCGGAATGCCGCCTCCCGTTGTGGTCGGCGGTCCAGCTGTCCCTGGCCAAACTGCTTATGGCTACTTTCAGCAGGTAATGATATGCTGATAAAGCAATTTTTCTGTCAGAAATGGTCAAGATAATTCTTCCTATGTTAAAACTAAATGTGAGAAATGAGAGGATCACTTCAGCATCTGAGTCCCGGAGACCTCGAGCCTCTGATGGGATTCGACCCCCATTATGGCTAAGGCGGGAATCGAACCTCGGACCTTTCGTTCTTAACAATTCGGCTACACGGTTACTGAGTGTCGGTTCATATTGTTCATCAAATATTTCACAGTTATGGAGTCTATTTGGAATTATAATTCTGTGCGAAATAACTAGATTTTAAGCAGTACAGTTTTTTGCGCTTGGTCAGAGAATTTAGAATAATTGAATGAATAGCCTGATTAATTCCTTATTTTCATTAATTTAGAACCTTTATTGTCTGCAACAATTTGCACTATGCTCTTGTCTTGTGGTATAATTAGTTATTTTTTGTTGTTTAGCCTTACCCTCACCAATATAATCAATTTGGAAACTACTATTATCCTCCTCCGTACTAAATGTCATCCGATCATTCCTTGGACTTCATCTTCCACCAGTGTTTTCCTCTATGTTTGCTATAAAGTTCTCATTTTATAACGTTATGTAGCTTTGAGGACCAGTTTAGGTGTTAGTTTTAAAAGTTTTAATGTCTCTTTGTTATAATTATTCTGTGCACTAAAATTGAGCAGGTTTGCTACTGGGAAGGTAGGAAAACTGTTGCCAATTGTAAGTCATCCTGCCTAAATAAAAAACAACCACTGATTGTCAAATGAAAACACTTGAAAGATAGTTGAATTTTATCGTTTCCAATTGAGTGAGATTTTTAGCTTGCGATTGTTTTAAGTCTAATGTCGGTCCCTTCGGGTGAAAGAGGCGGAATCTTCTGGTACTCAATATCATGAGATGTGGCCTTCTCACGAAAAAGTGCAAGTAGTGTGGTTGTACTAGTAGCTGGCCCGCACCCAGGATTTTGAAAAGGGGGGGTCCAAGGTAAAACGCAACGGGGGGTCAGGGGGGCGGAACCCCCCAGATGTTGAAAAAGTTTTGCATTCTTGCCCAAAATCAGTACATTGGACGTTAATTTCTTACAAAAAGTAAATTATCGCGCCGAAGGCGCGAAAATTTTTTAAAAATAGCTGTTTTTGCCATAAAAATAGCAAAAATTTTCCATTTTGTTATCCCAAAAGGGGGGTCTAGACCCCTTGAACCCCCCCCTGGGTGCGGCCTTGACTAGTAGTAATAAAGTGTACAGTAGCATAGCATACGTGTGCTTGGGGGGGGGTTTGGGTGGGGGGTTTTCACCCCCCCCCCCCCAGACCTGTGCTCACCCCCCCCCCCATAGGGGTCCCTCACCCCCCCCCCCCAGAATCCGGATTTTTCCGGTAAAAAACCGGAAAAATCCGGTTTTTCGGCGGCCTTCGGCCGCCCTTCCCCCCCAGAACTTCCCCTCCTGCACATGACTGTGCAGTAGTAATAAAGTGTTGTAATAGTAGTAGTACTACAACCAACGGATAATTTCTGTTAGCTTTCGTCAGGAGTTTAACCCTTTCGTGAAAATGGTCAAGTCGAATTTAACTCGTGACAAGGCCCTCGGTCCAAAGCTCAAACCAACAGTGTATTTCGGAAGTCTTAGTGCTGGTCTTTTCTTTGTGTATTGTACAGTTTGCTTTATACTGCAATGAATTGTTACTTTGTCATTGCTTTAGAGTTGTTATTCATTGTTTTAAGTGAAACCAAAAGCGTACGTGAGATAAAGTGTATCTTATGGCCTTTTCCCGCGCGAATTAAAGGACCAGAGTTAAAATTTTTAACCCGTTTAACCCTGCAGGAGAGTTAAATAGAACTGTTTAACTCGTTAACTCTCTGCGCTAAAAGGCTGTAAGAAGCGCCGCGGTGACCTAGAGCTAGTGTTTGAGGCCGGCCGGCTAACGGCCGGCCAGCCACCGGCTAGGATACAAAGCACCAATCAGAAATTTACAAAATAGAGCAACTAAGTTTAAAATGGACTCCAAATCTAGTTGTGCTAATTTTTATGCTATGTTGTGTTCGTTTTCTAAGATAACGTCCGAAAATAAATATCTTAGAAATTATAATAAATGCTCTGCAAACTGCTCTAGGCCGGGCGGCGATCGTCCGGCCGGCCTCAAACACTACCTGGGGCCAGTTTCATAAAAATGTTCTTGAGTTCTCGAGTCTAGTAGCTAAACTACGCTGGAAGTTCTCAAGATCCGCAAGTCGCATTGCAAGTCACGCTGGAAAAGTTCTCGAGTTCTCGAGTCAAGTTCTCCGGTCGATTTTGACCGAAGAAATTTTTGCCAACTTGAGATGTACTCGAGAATTTTTTGTAAATTGAAATTTATAAATAGTTTTTTCCTGCTTCAATGGTTTGCTCAGTTGACTAAAGAAATCACCATAAAATTGCCCAGAGATATATCGACATATAATTTTTATTACAGAAGAAGTTGTTGTCACTGAAACAGACCACTCGAGAAGGTTCTTTATGAAACTGGCCCCAGGGCTTATTCAGTATTCGCTATTAATAACTTCGTAATTCGCCACTGTTTTGAAATTGGACGAAAAGGGTTTGAATTAAGTTGCGCATTCTGTGTGTGATTTTTCAGCAACTTCGTATTGCTCATTGCACGAAGTGTGTCGTACTTGGTTGTGCTCTGGGAAAACCTGAGGCACGTTCGTCTCTTCATCACCCAATTTTGTAAGCTTGAACGAAGGATGGGTTTTGATTTTTTCATGCTAGCATAAGTTTTTGAAAAATTGTTTGAACCAGGTCTTAGTTTCGTATTTAAGTTTGATAGACTTCTAATAGAACCCGTTGGCTACAGTAAAAGCTAAGTATAGGTTCGCACATTTGTTCATATGTTCGATTTTTATTGTTTATTGTATAATGTTTGTAGTTATTGGTTTTGTTGGATTTAATTTATTTATTATTTGGGCACTTAAGGTTTGCTTGTGTGTCATTTTCTGCAAAATTTATCTGATTCAGTATTATTGTTGTGCTCGCATTACAGTGTAGTGAAAATTGCAGACATGATTTTTGGACCCCTTAAATTAGTTATTGAAACATTAGCGTTCGCGCGAATCCACGATATAAGAGTAGAGGTGCAAAGCAAATTAAGTAATTTGGAAATCGAAGTTGGCTTTATTTAGTTGGCATAATTGATGGTATACACTGTGGTATACACTGCGCCACGTTTGAACAGTCACTTTATTCGTCGTTTTAGTCTACTTGTTTACGATTTTACAGTTGCTGCTTTTGTTGTTTAATATCACATTTTCTGTATATACAGTGCATTGGAACATACTGTTGAATATTGTCTATTTGTTGTTTAAGATGGGTCTATGTAGTAAAGTTATTTTCATGGTTGCGTGCTTCTGGTTAGGGCTGCATGTGTGAAACTAATTTCGTTATTTGGTTTCTGACTTCAGAAGGTTGAAAACTGCTTTTCTTAAATCAAGGATGATGTTATGAAAAGGCCGAAGTAGTTGCGTAGTGTCCGCTGAGTCCCTTGTCGGAGCCCAGCGCTGCTGAAATGGTTGTCTTCGGAAGGCAGACATCCTGTACTCAATGCTACTATGATGACGTCGGGGGTCGGACTGTACGGCGTGTATCGGTATGATCCGAAAACGCTTAGCGAACTTGATATACAAGAGGGAAGAGGGTGGTGGAGGTCGGTGCGGGAAGAGGGTGTAGCGGGTAGGCATGGGCACGGGTAGTCGGGTCCCGATCGGTACCCGGGTACCCGAGAATTTTCGGGTACCCGGGTCCTGCTTCGGGTACCCGATATCCAGTTAAAACCGGATTAATCTGGATCAAGCAGAGAGAAATTTTTTGGCTCAGAAAATTTTTAACCAGCGAAAATTTTTGGCTAAGCAAATTTGTAACCACCAAACATTTTTCAGTTTATTATAAAATTTACTATTATAAAAATACTACAACAGAAAAACGTATATAATGGAAAGAGGAATTAGTCCTGGTATTTTTCAAACATTTTATAATTTTCTATTTTTAGATTTGTTTTTAAAATATTAAATTTACATTGCTCTAATAATTTTTTTCTTTCTTTAAATTCCTGTTGGAGCAATATGCGGAAGTCGATGAATTAGTTCTTTAAAATTCACAAGATACAAACAAAACTGTTCGCATCAAATCAGTGACTTTTGCCACAGCTCTGCGTTGTTCCCTAAACTGTAAGTAACAATACTAGGTACCACTAGATGGTGTCAATAGTGACTGATATGATCTTGAAAGCTTAATGATTCTCTTTAATGCCACATGGTCAATTCCAACGTTGAAATACTTCCTTCACTAACGGCCAACGCTCATTAGGTTTCAAGTTTTGTCATCTTTAGCGGTTTCTAAACTGAATTCTGAACTAAGAAAATAGTTCCAGATTGTTTGAACATTCATTTAACCAAATGTTAGCATACGAGCTTTTGGATGCTTCTTTGGTATGCGCACGCCTTTAGTGACTGAGAAAGTTTATGCAACTTGAGGGAGATGGTTACTTTGAATTTCTTTGGATACAGTGGAATCGTAATGACAATAAATGAATTTATTTCATGGAATATTTAATGTCTTGTAAACGTTTAATAAAAGTTCTAAAGGACTTGCATCTCTCATCAGTTTTACGTTTTTAATAAAGTTACTCCAAAAGTAAAAGGTCAGAGAGAGGGGAAAGAAATTGGAAAGCAGCAATTTTTTCAGGTAAGAAATTATAAAATTAATCGAAATGGAAAATGTAAACACTAATCTCAACACAAATCAATTTATTGAGCAAGGGAGTTTAAAATTTTACATTTGTTGTCAGTAAAGTGTGGTATCCGATCACAAAAAGTTTAGTTTTTGTCCAAGACATTTTATTTTTACGTGGTTTCATTAAGAAATTACGTAAAAGGAAACAAAAGCGACGTAAAACTTAGTACTTCGTGCAGGTTTTGCTTGTTTGCTGCCTTTGGTGCGCTGTTCCAATTTCCAGAGACAAGCAGTTGAAGTTAGCTAAATTTTGTCATGGGGATTTACTTTTATAAATCCAAATGCTTTCCAAAATTTGTTAACATTTAAAGGTTAGAGGAAACGGACAGCGCAACGGTGAGAAAATTGCTGGTTTGAGCGCGGTTATAAAATAAAAACCAATGTTGTCTGTATCAGCATCAGCTTCTGATACCGTTACAATTAATTGAAAGTCCTTATAATTCATTTTATTTAAGTCTTTAAAACTCCTTTGAAATAACTTCGGAATAAAAATTTATCCAATCTGAGCTCAATGTGAATAAAGACCCCTGAAAAAAGTTAAATTTCAAACTGGCCAAATCCGAAAATGGGTTAAAAATTTCTCGGGTACCCGGAAGTGCTCGGGTACCCGGGAGTAGTATAACCCCCCCTTCGCCCCCCAAAACTATATGATTATGTGTTGAACTATGAAATCAATATTTTTATTTCTCGTCTTATTGCAAGGGCATTTTTAATCAATATCCCTGGCGTGTCATCAGTGCTAGGTGTTAATCATATAGCGTCGTCTTATTAGACGGGTATTTTTTATAAAAATCAATAATCGTCTCGCCAGCTGTGATAGCTAATTAAATTAGCTTTTCAGACGACACCACAAACAGCTGTTATTTGTTATAAAAACATGTTTCCTTATATCACTTGATGCTTTCCTACGTCAAAGCCAACTATTAGCTAGCTCTAGACTAATTCAAAATGACGCCATAATTCGTGTAATTTCGGCTAAATATATCTGAAATAACCTCACTAATTACTCAAATATCACACTGCCCGCAGGCGTAATCAGCATTGTGCAAACGTGCTGCGAATGCGTAATCATACAATCATCATTCCCCCCGCCGCCGCGCAGCCGTCAATTTTATTCAGTGTGTTTACTTATTTTTATAGACATTACGTAACAACATGACGCGATTATTTTATCCGGCAATTGCGTAGTAAAGTTCTCCTCTTCCCGATGTGTATTACTTTAGCAAAGTGTCTGCATTGCTCAGACGCTAGGCTAAAAACAGCTGTTACTACGAGCTTCTGCAGCAAAGTTAAGCCTAATTTGCCTCTAGTTAAGGTATATATCAAGCTTGCAAATTGCAAAAAACTTATACGTCCAAAATTAGCAACTTGAATTATTTTCAAAGATTCTTAGGAAAATATTTGAAGAATAGCTAAATTTGCCCTCGTCCTCATAATTCTAAATACTTTGACTCTAACAATTAAAACCTTTCTCGTACGCCGTCTTACTCTAGTGTAATGACAACGCATTCATTATGCATAGTTTCATTTAGTTACTGACGCTACTGTCGCTTCGGTACATCATCATTTCTTCATCCCCAGAGAGAAACTAACTAATTTCAGCCAGTCTGATTGCCAGCAGCAATTACAACTCAAATCCTTTAGCAGGCTATCAAATTTTATTAAAAATCACCCCTAATTAGCTGTTACGCTTCCGCAGGCGCAGGCGTGCAGCAAACTATGCAATCACCACTTAACACAGCTAGCAGTGGCAATGGTTGATTATCACGCTGCCCGCAGGCGGTGCAGCGAACTATGTAATCCCAATTTTTTCCACCCCGCCAGCCGTATTTTTACATTTCATAGCTGTTTTCTATTCTTGACTTAATGCTTCTTGACTTCATGAATCAAACATTTTAAATGCTACCATAATACTGATAGCCAATTTGATTTAAACATTTAAAGTGCATCAGAAATGGCATGAGTTATTCATCACCCCAGCCTAGTGAAGGAGCGGTCCAGCTTCTAGTTTCATATTAACGAACCTATTCGTTGTTTGAATATTTTCAGCACTAATATATCGGATTATTTAACCACAATAGATTATATAATTATTAAAAGTGCATCAGAAATGCCATTGAGTTATTCATCACCCCAACTTAGTGATGGAGCAGTTCGGCATCTAGTACGCCGGGGGGGTTATACTACTCCCGGGCACCCGGGTAATGTCGCAATTACCCGACATAGGGCTTCGGGTAGTACCGGGTACCCGGGTCCAAATTTTTGGACCCGTGCCCATGCCTAGCGGGCACCAGGTACGTAGACGGTTGCATGATAATTTGATAAACTGCATAGTAGAAACATCCAACTTGCTTAATTCATGAGGCAAGTCTGCTAGATTCTAAACCTGAGGATTAAATCTACAGGAAAATATAATTTTTCAGCTGATGTCACCCCAATTTTTACAGGAGATAGCTAACTTGCAGATTGTACAAGACAAACGTGTAATTTTCACTGAATTAAATCGTATCCATGGAAAAGGTAGGAATGGAGGCCGGGGCGGGGTGGCCGCTCCGAAAATGTTATCTTCTGGAATGGAATGGAATGGAATGAACAACCGCCCCACAGTGCACTCTGGTTTTTCCATATATACATAGATACGTATATATGCAGCTTAAGAAGATCTAGAGTATACCGCACTGTGGACCCTCCTCTAGGACTGCATTAGTTCGGCCATAAGCCCTACTACTCACATCAGCAATAACAAATACAATACCACATCCACAATCATACATTCGGCAGCCTAGCTCAGATGCCCCTCGAACTAATGCAGTCCACAACTCTTTGCATATCGTCTTCTAAGTCAATTTTTTCATAAAAGACAACAAAGAGCTGACCCCTGGCGTAGGTATGCTGCATCTCGCCTACGTAGCCTACCCATTCTAACTCGTGGGAACTAGACCACAGGAGCCACGAACTTCAGACCATAGATAAGTGATTATATCAGGGCATCTTCAAGGTGAGGTCGTTACAAAATATTCCCCGCGGCATGAATAATTGAAAAATTTCAGTCTTCAAAAATTACAATTATTATCGTCCTTATATACATAATACTCTGTGTGATCAGCGTGTTGTAATGCTAGTAGACGGTGACCTGACTACTAAGCACTACGGGTGGGTACTGCGCGCTAGGAAACAGCAGACCTGAAGGAGATGTTGTTCCAGTCGACCTGTAGCAACAACCCCGCCTAAACTCTGGAACAACAGTGGCCCTAACTCAAAATAAATTACAAAACAACACCACAAAATTACGCTCAACCTAGTCTCAGACTGCCAGATTTTCTATCTGCCTAACTGCCTACCGAACAATAAATGCTAGACCTAATCTACAAATATTTGGAGACCTTATTTAATTTTTGAACCTAACTAAACAAATTATACATGTCAAGGTAGAAATTCACAAAATAATTCAAAACTAATACACGAATACGCAGAATACACAATAATTAATTTTCAAGTGCACAACTTACTAATTTTACCCCAAAACAAGAGCTGCTAAAAAGACAGGAATCTCCAGACAAATGTCCGAAAATAATCAGGAGCACAGACAGTACAGATAGGGGAAGGTTTGGCCGGAGCGACCTAAACCAGGGGACAGTTATAAATAGTAGCGGGGGTAATCCAAGCAATACATAAACCAACGGTATAGAGAGACAAAGACCAGGGATCCTAGTTGAAAGGGGACAATAATAAAAGAAAACAGAGGGAAAAACTCAGCGCATAAAAATATATACGTATATATATGTCACCGCTCAAAGCCCGACCACTCGCTGAGAAAACAAAACTTAAGACTGACTACTTTCTGTTCTTGCGTCAGACCACCCCCCTAAGTAGCCAATCAGATGAGAGTATTGATTTTTGCGAAAAGGCTTGGAAAGTTTTGATTGGGTAAAGGTTCCTATCTAGTTTTGCTACTAGGACAGCGCCGCCTAGCGGCTGAATAAAAACACGTTATTAAAACCAGTTTAGGGGCAAATCCTAACACATGAATTTCAAATGCACCATTTCTAACACTTTCTAAAAATACGCATACGCATAAAAACACTATTAACACATTTCAAGAACACCCACCCATTACAGTGTCAGGTGATGATAACCTGCAAAGTAAACCTGTAAACCAGTGGAAAGTGCGTGTTTCTTTGATGTTAAATTCGAGTCTAACTTGTAAGCAGTTATACTAAAGTATCTCCCGTAAAAACTACCACTGATATCCAGTAGCATTTACAAGACTTAACTTGTATTTTCTACAAAACTTTCTGTATTCATCATCTTCCAAAGTGATTCCTGTAGTTTCTGCTGAAGCTTTTCTAAGAGTAGTGAAGACCTCTGGCAGGCGTTGAACCGAGTGATCTTGTGGGTGGGCCCTAGTGTTAGGATTGACCGAAATTTTGCTTGATTGGCTTGGCTTGACTTGGCCGGAGTTTGAAGTTGGCCTACCAAGTGGCCGTTGGCCGGCCATCGACCAATGGCCAATCGGTTGACTGTTTGGCCTGTGGCCTTTAGCCCGCTAAGAGCCAATGGCCGGCCAAGCCAACTGGCTGAGATTTTCTCGGCCAACAGCCAATGGCTTGGCCTGCCAGTGGCCGCACCCGCCAACGCACAGCACTAGTGGGCTTTCGGCACGAGTATGGCTCAGCTGGCGGCCTTGAGTGCTCTCGCTTCCTTTACAATCGGATTACTTGTGTGTATGTGGAAGGAGTTTCTTGGGTGTACTGTAATGTATGTTTTTTGATTTGGGAAAATGAGGAAAATTTAGCAAACGCCCAACACTACGTTTCTGGTCTGTAGCTTCTTCATAGTAGAACGGTTTTGCTAACACTACGTATTTGTAACTTCTTCACAGTGGAACGGTCTTGTAGACCTGGAGAAAGATGATTTTTGAATAGTTATTTCCTAAGATTTCAACTCAGTGCTGCATTAATCTTGACTGAAATTGAAAGTGTGGATCTTGTTATACTTTACAGCTGCAGATTGGATTATATGACCTGTTACCGTTATATTGTGCTACTGTTTGGCAGTTTGCTAGTTTTGTAGAATTATTTGTTCTTATTTTATTCCTTTTGTTTTTTGTTTTTTCTACAGCATTATGCCATTACTTTTCATCGAAGGTACTCCAGATGACCTGTGAACATAAACACGAAACGTCCAGATATGGCGGTAAGAATTAACTTTATTGCAGTTAGAATACAGCCTGCCTATAGATTTGCTGAGCTGAGCTTTTCAATGCTATAAAATGTTGTTGAGATTTCTTCCCCGCTAGTGGCATACAGTGATATACAGTGAAATTATCTAATTACTCCATGTAGTTTGATGTGGTTATACTGCAAGGTAGTCAAAGCTAGGTGTGAATATTAAAAAGTAACTATTTTAACCCAGATTTTCATTCGAGAGCAGAAACCGTTTGAAATTCTTGGCCAAAAATTCTTAAAATTTGGCTTGGCTAAAATGTCTCTTGGCGATGAGCGGCGAAGGGTGACGGGAATCCAGAAAGTGCAGGTGGGTCCCCCTCCTCAGTGAAAAGCCCGGAGATATGAATGCAGCCAATACGCATTACACGTGATTCTTCCATGTACGGAAACAAAGTTCCCATAACCCAACCTAATGAGTTCAAATTGGTATGGGTGCATTTTAACACATATCTGATCCATCTGTTGCAAAAATTTAAAATTCAAATTTTTATATATATAGGATTTTAAGTGTTGTTGAGGTGGGGCCAGACCAAGGGGAGCCAAAAAATGTTTGTATTCGATTTTGCTGAAAAGTATACTGTGGGTTTCACGGTCGCTAATCACGTATCTGAAAACCTTTTTGGATCCAGCATCGTGTTAGCTCAGTAGATTTAAGCTTAATATTTAAGCTGACATCTAGCAAACAAAAAGTTGGATTGAAAATTGGTTGTCAGATTCTTGTTCAGTGAATATTTTAAATTTTTGTCACAGATCGATCACAAATGTGTTCTAATGGACCCATCCAAATGTTACCTCAATCGGTTAAGTTTTGCGAATTCTAAACAGGTGTGCTTATACGGAATAATCACACGGAATAATCACTCTTACTACATCCCAAATTTGTGAGTGAAGAAATGATAAATATTTTATCGATGGTGCTTTCTCTTGTAACGTGATCGATCACTCCTAATAGTGGTCATGGCGTTTAGCTGTCACTGATGCTATATATCTGTCAATCTTGGCACAGTCTTATTCACGTCTAGAAGTGTATAGAAATTTATTTTAGACTTCTACCAGCAGAACTGTCATCAGTAAACCACTCAAAATTTTCAGAAATTTAGAAAAGATTCGCCAGAGACGATTGGAAGGTCGAGAGAAATGGTTGCAAAAATATGGAATACCAAAAGGAAGCCCCTTGATTATTTGTAAGTACTGTTTTAGCAGCATTTAACATTGAACATTAACTGTCTTCTGAAAATTTTATGGCACATGCTTTCAAAGGCTCCCTTTTGGTTCTGCTTCAGATTTGTAGGTGAATGAATAAGTTAGTGCATGCTTGTTTAGATAACGCAATGAGGTTCGGTCGAATAAATTAAGTTTAGGTTCACTAGATATAACTGATGGGGAGAAGCAATGTTTCTGCCACCAAGCCCTGCGATTGGGCCCATAATTAGAGAGAGAGAGAGAAAGTTTAGGCTTCTTAGCTACTGTGGAACTTTTTGTGCTTAAGTTTTGTGTATTTTGAACTTTAAGCCTGCCGCAATAAATTCCTGGATCATTATAAGGATCAGCGTTATCCAAACAAGATGCCACTGATACTGGCTTCATCGAATTGGGATACGAAAAAGCATGTTGGTGACTACTTCAATATTGCTGCCTATGATAAGGTATATATAGATATATATATACGTACGTATGTAACTGTCAGCTTTGTAAAGACCTTTTCGCCGCGAGTGACAGAGTTGAATTAATAGTTTCTAACTTGTGTAACCCTACAGGCGAGTTAATTTCAGCTCTTTTAGTTGTTTGACCGTCTGCGTGAAAAGCCCTTTAGATACCTTGAAGCAGGGTAGTGATGACCATTAGATTAAAATTATGGTATATTTTTCCGTTTTCTAGAACTGAAACTAAAGAATTGAAATCACGCCGAGTATAGGTTTATTGCCATGAAGTTTGAACCTGTATCGTAATTATATTTTTTATTTTGTAATGTTTTGTTTTCTAGAATCCTTCACTGTTTGATAGTCGTATGGTTGGTGGTGGTTTTGATGAATTTGGATTGGCCGACCCGGTCATCAATGCTATTAAAGACATGAATTTCACTTATCCAACCGCGGTTCAAGTAAGGTTTTTCACGGTACTGTGGGCAAAAGTATTGAAATAAGTCGTTGAAATACGGCCAGGTGCTTTAGTGTGTTTCCTTTTGTGTTGTTTTAAAAGGTTATCACGTGTGTCTGAAATATTAAAGAAAGGAAAGGAAGTTGGCGGAAAATCGGAGAAATCCAGACAGAAATTTCCGTTTCAGCTCTTATGGTGGCCAATATAATTGCAGTTCTCTAGTTTGATAGTGCGTCTTCCTCCCCTCTTGCGCTTGATTTGTGCAAATCTTATTTCTTCAGGACCATTTCTGTTCTCGGTCTGGGATTTTAGTTTAAATGCTGTAAGTCTATGGCTTGTTCGCCCTGGTTTTAGAGAGAAGCTTTTCCTGCTGTGTTGCGAGGCCAAAATTGTTTGATTGGCGCGGAAACCGGTATGATATACATAGCTGTGAAAGTTAAAATTAAATGACGACATGTGGCAGACCTCTGCAAAAACTTGAAAGCATGACAGCAGTTTTAGTAGTTGATTCCAGGATTTCAGGATTTGCTTTGTAAGTAAATTTCTATTACTCAGTGGCTTATAAACAATAAATATAATAGTCTGGTCTGTAGTGTCTGTTTTTGCGATTGAGTGATTCTAGTTAGATGTAAAACGGTCTCCAGTGATACAGAGTGATTCTTAAGGTAGTGTAGGATTGTTGCTCCTGCTTTTTTTGATTGCTGATAAGCGACCACTGATAGGCATGCCTCAGTTTTGCTTCTTTTGTTTATTTTAGGCTCAGGCAAAACAATTGCCTTTCTGGCTCCACTCATAACCCGTTTACTGTCCGCCGGTCACTCCTCACCTAGCACCAGTACTACTGCTCCAACAGCACTTGTGATTGCACCCAGCATAGAACTAGCCTATCAGATTCATGTAAGTCTTTCCAGTAATAGCCATTAAATCCAAATCGCCAAATTGAGCCTAGTAAGGATCATGCATGTGGAGGAAGCCAATTTTGGGGGCGGGGCAATTTTTGGGATGTGGCTGACCTCCAGGGGTCAATGTCATCAACGTCTAAACCCGGATTATCTCGCAAACCCGGGTTAACTTGCCTATCTTTAACACATGAAGTTAATGCGGGTTAGCTACTTTACCCGGTTTGGGCGCTGATAACGTCGGCCTCAGGTGTAGGACTAAACCTCTCCCTCAAATCCCCCATCCAAGACCTTTGTGTGGCAAGTACTCCATGCTCGACGTGTACAAAATTAGCTGAGAATTAGGAGAAAAGGAACTCTTCACTTTCAAAAATTATGGTCAGTGTTTTGATAATCAGCTGCAGTTAGTCCTAGTCATATTTGGTGCAACTCAACTTAATCGTCTCAACGACGCGAAAGCGTCTTCTAAAATGTCACTACCGTTTGGGAACGAATTCCAACTTAAGCTTGGTTCGATTGTGCCCGGGTGGCTCAATCGGTAGAGCGTTGGCCTAGACAGCCAAAGGTTGTGGGTTCGATCCCCACCTCGGGCCCGAATTTTTCGGGTCGGAGGTGCTGTAGTGACAATCTTAGTTTCGTTTGTTCTTTCATTAGAATTTTCAAGCTTGTCATCCTATCTCTGACAATAGGAATTTTAAGGGGTTCAGCATTTAATTTGTCTAGGTAGAGCAATATTTTTCTATCTATGCCATAATTTAAAGTTAAACTTTTACGCTTAGTTGTCATTCTATTTATAATTCTTTGCACAGCAATTTTGTTGGTTAATCATTATTATGTTTGTGTGTTAAAAACTCAATATACGTAGAAGGAAAATCCGTTTTGATTTTTGATCTTTCTTTTATTTCTTTTATTTATTTTTAATCTATATTAGACTTATAATTAGTCCTATTTCTAGGAAGTATTAACGAAGCTTTCTGTTTACGGAAATGTAAAATCCCGTCTTTGCCTTCCTACGCAGAGGGTATGTAACATTTATTTAGTTCTTTCTCTTCATTTCTCCTGTAATTTGGCTGCAAAATACGCTTAGTGCTTTTCCAGAAACGTGTAAGATACGTATTTATTTATACTTAATTTTGCTTTGCCTTGCAGTTGACCAGTCTCAGCGAAGATTCTGTGGACATTGTCGTGGGAATACCATCTAGTCTTCAGCGTTGCCGCGATGTGGGTATGTTCAGACCTTGTTATTGTTTTTCGACACAAATACGTATAGTTGTCAACTTAAGATGGTGATTTCTTTTGGGCACAGATTACGGCCCAAACCAAGCTAAAATTTGATGAGACTTTCTAAAATAGGTTCTTCTATCGTTCCAACGCTCTGTGCACAATCCCACTGTAAAACTCGACATTTCCGGTTTGGGAAAATTTTCCCAATTTCTGACAGATGGGCTGCCGCTGCAGAATCATGCTTATATAAATTCGAAAGATCTCGTTGAGCTCCCCAGTTTTACTTTTGGAAGCATTTTTCTAGCCAGTGTAGCGAGTTCATCTTATTTTGGCATCAAATCGAAGACACTTTCGCTGAAATCAATTTATCCGTTATAACGTGAGCTACTCAAACTGTAAGATTAAGCGAAGATTTCGATTTGAAGCTCACAGAAGTCCAGTCAGAATGACAGCTGAAATTCCAACAGTCATAATAATTGCTTTGATTGCCTGAATTATCCAGCCAATCAGAGTGCTTGCTTGATTTTGATTGGCAGTAGTTCAACCAATCGCAATGATTGCTTGATTTTGATTGGCTGAAATTTCACCAACCAGAGTGCTTGCTTGATTTTGATTGGCAGTAGTTCAACCAATCGCAATGAGTGCTTGATTTTGATTGGCTGAAATTTCACCAACCAGAGTGCTTGCTTGATTTTAATTAGCTGAAATTCAACCAATCAGAGTGCTTGCTTGATTTTGATTGGCTGAAATTGAACCAATCAGAGTGCTTGCTTGATTTTGATTGGCAGTAGTTCAACCAATCGCAATGATTGCTTGATTTTGATTGGCTGAAATTTCACCAACCAGAGTGCTTGCTTGATTTTAATTAGCTGAAATTCAACCAATCAGAGTGCTTGCTTGATTTTGATTGGCTGAAATTGAACCAATCAGAGTGCTTGCTTGATTTTGATTGGCAGTAGTTCAACCAATCGCAATGATTGCTTGATTTTGATTGGCTGAAATTGAACCAATCAGAGTGCTTGCTTGATTTTGATTGGCAGTAGTTCAACCAATCGCAATGATTGCTTGATTTTGATTGGCTGAAATTTCACCAACCAGAGTGCTTGCTTGATTTTAATTAGCTGAAATTCAACCAATCAGAGTGCTTGCTTGATTTTGATTGGCTGAAATTGAACCAATCAGAGTGCTTGCTTGATTTTGATTGGCAGTAGTTCAACCAATCGCAATGATTGCTTGATTTTGATTGGCTGAAATTTCACCAACCAGAGTGCTTGCTTGATTTTAATTAGCTGAAATTCAACCAATCAGAGTGCTTGCTTGATTTGATTGGCTGAAATTGAACCAATCGGAATTTTTGCTTTATTTTGATATGATTGGCTGAACTTCGACCAATCTGAGTGATTGTTTGATTTTGATTAGCTGAAATTCAACCAATCAGAGTGCTTACTTGATTTTGATTGGCTGAAAAGCTACACTATAGCTATAAGCTACATACTTATACAGAAGGTTCTTAGCTTTTCTTTTAAATGAATTGCCACCTTAAATATTTAGTTAAAAACTAGTCGTTCTTTTTTTGTTTTCTAGCCCCAGTTTTCACAAACATATTCCAATCAGGTAAGCCGACCCGCTATCCGGTGATCAGCGACCACATAGGGGACCGAGCGTTAAAGGAGGTCTGCCATGCGGTCTGAATCGTTGACGGAATTTAGACTCCTGTTCAGCACTGTCATGGTACCGCTCAGCTTACCTGTACAAACTAAAATGTACAGGAGGTGGCTCTCCGAGTTAAGCTTCCTACATTTACAGTTTACTGTAAATGTCTCCTTTGTGGGGCCTCGCGAAAGCTCACCGGCTAGCGGGCGGGAAGTAACTATACCTACCTACCTACCTACCTACCTACCTACCTAGCCCCAGTTTTCAACATTTATAAAACTTAATCACTCCAGTTCAGATTTTAGTGCTTACCACTTGAATTCAAATGTCGCAATATTATCCACTTTCAAGAAATCCATTTTTTGAAATTTTTTCGGGGGCATTCATCCATTTTTTGAAATTTTTTTTGCAAGGGGCTCCCCTTGTAAGGAATGTGGGGCACACACATTTTCTGTTGTTCCATTGCTTTCTTACATTTCTGTCCTAATAATGGTCAACGCCCTCACCTTGTGGACGACACATTTTGTACTATGGTGCCAGTTGTAGTTGTGTTTATTTGTTTTTCTAGATATTCTGAGTCTTGAAAGATTACAACATTTGGTGGTGGACGAAGCAGACCATTTGATTGACAGCGGCTATGGATCTGCTTTGCTCAATTTAACCAAAGATTTTAGGGTATTGGAGTTTTTCTTTTGTTCTTTCAGCTCAGGTCACAATAGCGTCTCCGAGCTGACCAGAGTTGGAGTATATACAGTGCCTGAGATCGTCTGAAAACTAATTAAAACTATACTTTATATACAAATCCTTTTACAACATTCCTTAATGTCATGGGAGATTTATTCTTTGGACAGAAACTTTTGAGGGGCTGGAGGACCAGAAACACATATAAATTGATTCTCGGCCGTAATAGCGAGTTTTCTAATAATTAGAAAGAAGGCGTTCTTTTCGAAAATAAAATCTGAATTTCGGTCAATGTATATATAAAATAAAAAATTAACTAAAAGTTTTAGGCGAAGCCAGAAATTTTCAAAATTGTAATTGAATAACCTGTCGTTTCCGTCACTTGTTGATTGCTTGGCGCACCTTCTTGGTTTAATTTTTCAGTGACTGGTAACTTGGATTTTTGGGCCGTGTAGAGCTATGTACTGCAGCATTTTAGCTATGTCCGAGTGACTTTGTCGTAGAGGCCTGCATTCCGGGGCGACGGCCAAAATACACGGGCCGGGCCGAAGCTCACGGGTCGGGCCGGGCCATGGGCCAAGTTTTCGGCCTGCTCCCATTATTTTTGCGAGATTTTACTAATGAAAAATTACTCAAATGTTTTACCTTGAAAGACTTTTGTGCTTCCTGATCATATTTCGTACACATTAACACTTCATTTCAGGAATTAGTTTCAGCATTTTCATTTCATAAATGCTACTGTGTATATATTCTGTTTAAATTAAATAATCGATGCTGGATATCCTTCAAATTTTAGCGTTATCTTATAATCAGTTCGTGATCTCATTTCTTGATTCGTGAAAAAGTACTCAAAAATTATCATTTCAGATGTTGTCCAGCACAACCGTGTGGTACAAAACATTCGGAACAAGCACTTTAAACTGTTGAAATTTGGAAAACACAATTTGAACTGTTAATTGCACAAGTCTATGCTTGAAATTAATGTCAAATCTCTCAATTCATTGGCGCAATGTTTGCGATTACAACAAAGTAACAATGAATCTGAATTCAATAATAAATTCTGAATTTTTTAAATTTAGCACTTTCTGAAAAAACAAAAAATTTCGTGGACCGGGCTGGGCGGACCGAAAAATTTGACGGGCCGGACCGGGCCGCAAAAATTCGGCCCGTGCAGGTCCCTACTTTGTGGAGACTCGACGGCTAGACTGAAGTCCATGGCTTTGAATGCTAGCCGGAGCTTCACGTGTATAAATCAAACAATTCTGCTAGATTCATTCAACAATTCAATATCAGCATTTTAAAATTTTATTTGATATTGTCCATTCTGCAAATTGTGTAGTGTAAGTTATTTCAGGAATTATTTAGTAGTATATTTTAGTTCCAAGATTTTGCATCGCAAGAAGAGCCTGCTGCAGGTGTTCAGTTCGTCCTGTCTACTGCCACAATTCCTGATGGATTGTATACTCTTCTGGAAGGAATATGCAATGTATGAATTTTCTTTATGATTTTCAATACAGTTTTCCTATATCAATTCATGGCGCTAGTGAGCCCTTTCTCTGCAAGACTTTTTCGTTGGATTAGCATACCGCTTTACCTTAATTTTAACTCTATACTCTACTGACTCTAACACGTATGAATGGGACTACAGAGCAGAAACTTATTTCAATTGATTTTTAATCGGGGGTTTTAAAAACCTTAAGCTGCAACTAATATGTCGGTAGGCCACTGACGACGGCCGCCGAATACTAAAGTCTGACCAAAAAATGTAGAAAGCGAAATTGTTTTCTTTATATCTCAAAAACGCTTCAAGATAACTACCATAAAGTATATATTTTCTGAACCGGACTGATGAGATCTTTCTTTTCGTAAAAAAAAGTTTTTTTGAAATTTCCCGTGCGATTTCAAAGATTTCATTCTTTCGTTCATTTCGTTCGATTTCATTTTATATGTCCAGAAAGATTGGTACATGGTAATGCCGCGATTTTTTCAGGAAAATTTTCCCCTTGTCTGAAAGTGCTACACACCAAATTTCAACTTTTTTGGCTGAAAATTGCGTGAGTTATTCAATTTTTTAGATTTGCAAAATCCTTTGATCTTTGCCGCTTTTTCGACTTTGACTGGCTATTACTCGTGACTCGTTCAGTGGAAAAATTTTTCGATGAGATTTTCAGGACCGCCTAGGCATCACCTTTGATCTGATATAAGTGGTATTTCAAAATTTGAAAGTAGATTTTTTCGAAAAAAACCACTTTTTGACCCAAAATTTTGGTATAGCGATTCTAGCAAAAGTGAGTAAAAATGGCATAATCATAAAGTTCAATCTGAGGTGACTCCAACGATATAAAGCATTCGTTGCTACGACTTATATTACGTCCGCAATGATTTTTCAAACAATTTCCCCTATTTCAGGTGGTTTTTGCTAGTTGACACTGGCTCATGCAAATCAAGGCGGCAACATCAAAGACGGCCAAAAACCAGCTGAAATAAGGGAAATTGTTTGAAAAATCATTGCGGACGTAATATAAGTCGTAGCCACGAAAGCTTTATATCGTTGGAGTCACCTCAGATTGAACTTTATGATTATGCTATTTTTACTCACTTTTGCTAGACTCGCTATACCGAAATTTTGGGTCAAAAAGTGGTATTTTTCGAAAAAATCTACTTTCAAATTTTTAAATACCACTTATATCAGGTCAAGGGTGATGCCTAGGCCGTCCTGAAAATCTCATCAAAAAATTTTTCCACTGAGCGAGTCACGAGTAATAGCCAGTCAAATTAGAAAAAGCGGCAAAGATCAAAGGATTTTGAAAATCGAAAAAATTAAATAACTCGCGCAATTTTCAACCAAAAAGGTTGAAATTTGGTGTATAGGAGTTTCAGACAAGGGGAAAATTTTCCTGAAAACATCGCGGCATTACCATGTACCAATCTTTGTGGACATACAAAAGCGGCGCCCTTTGAAATCGCACGGGAAATTTCAAAAAAATTTTCACGAAAAGAAAGATCTCATCAGTCCGGTTCAGAAAATATATACTTTATGGTAGCTATCTTGAAGCGTTTTTGAGATATAAAGAAAACAATTTCGCTTTCTACATATTTTGGTCAGACTTTAGTATCAGTCTCTGGCAGAGTGGTCAGTGAGTGAACGCACCTAACTTGTATGGCTGGGTGTAGCACATCGTAGTGGATGCTTTCATCTTTATTACCTATAAAAATCTCAGATTTCTCGAGTAGTATCCAAAAACAACATTCTGGGCTCAGGCAATAGAATAATACTCCTCAGCAAGATGTCTAAACTCTCTTTTCTTAAGTACACACTATTAAAAGTAGATTTTACCCATTTCTATCTGTCCTTTCATTCTTTATTTAATTTAACTAAACGAATTTAGTTTTGGTGAGTTTAGTCGATACTGTTCCAAATACATCATTGACACGGTTTCCTGTTTGTATGACTCTGCAAAATTTATGTTCGCTTTTTAGATTTGTCTCCAGGCTAAATATTTCTGGTATGATTTTTACAATTTTGTTTTAGCCTGCAAGCTTCTGTGAAATTCGGACTCCATCGTTGCATCGTATACTACCTCATATTCGGCAAAAGTTTCTGAGAGTGTCGTCGCAGACTAAGTCTGGTATACCTTTATTTTTAATTTTATGACTGAAAGTGATAGCCACCACACAGCTACTCTTGCTGAAATCCGTTCAAATGAAAAGCATCAAAATATTACTTCAGTCCAAAATGTAAATGCTTATCGTCAGATCTCCTTGAAACATTTGGCTGGTTGTGCCATTAAACAGTGTCATATGCTGGCAATATTGTAGTGTTACACGATTGAATTTTTAATTTTATTTCAAGAATAATGTGGTACTAGGTATCGGAAAGCGATTCAACAGTCGTGAAATTACAAAGATTGTGAAAATGTTTTGGTCTTTAAGCTGTCGCGCTGTGCCAGCTATTATTTTCATTTCTTTTCTTTTTTCCTTTTTTTGGTAAAGTTGCTTGTAGACTTTCATTTTGATATTCTAGAGGAGCTGTTACGTGTATTGCGAAAGGATGCCAAAGCCCGTAAACGAACACTCGTGTTCGCCAACACAGTTAAGAACAGCCAGTATTGTGAAGAGTTTTTGGTAAACAGTGGAATCTTGGCTAAAGCCCTTTATCCTGGCCTATCACTTGCCGTTCGAAATTCGCTTTTTCGTGACTTTGCGGACGGAAAATTTAGTGTTCTGGTTGCCACTGATTTGGCTTCAAGAGGATTGGACACTGTACAAGTGATGCGGATAATGTGCCGTCAGTTTTTTCCATCTTAAATCTTGCTTTTTCCATAAAATGAGGGAGTAGAGCAGAGTAGAGTTTAAATTACTGGTATATATGCCCAGAAGAACGTTTGAACTCAACGTTTTAAACGCCTCTTTGAAATTAGCTACGTTAACTTTAGCTTTGTTAATTCTTAGAAACAATAAATGTGCATGAATGTGTGGCGTAATAATATCAAGAAAGGCTTTTGTGCCTCTCAGATGTATCATGGTGGTGGTTTTCAATAAGTTTATATTTATTTGATCAGTATAGTATAGTATACCCAGAAGCCTGATATGTGAAAGCAGCGCTAGTATCCACCTAGTCCTTTGGTCGATTAGCTGAATTTGTATATTTTTGTCTGCCCTAAAGTTTAGCTATTGTTGTTGCTGTTGTTGTTTCGAATTCCGCAAGTCTATTTCGATCACACGGAATTTTACGATCACTTTTACCTAACAAGATATTATTGTGGCAGTATGGTCGAGCGAGAGAGTCACTATTTTCTGTTGCAAAATACTCGACATCACTCTCCGTGACCAAGTCTTTGCTCTTACGTTTCGAAGGATTTAACTATATTAGCTGGGGCTTTGCAAGTGTTGCTGCCCGGGGCTTGGAACCTAGCCGACTGGGCGGCTGGCCGGTTATGGTTATGTATAACAGATAATATCGCGTGCAAGTATATTGGCCTGCTTTAATCCAATACATACCGGCCGGCCGGATTGGCCGGATATATAATATTCTGACCCGATCGGCCGGGTTGGCTTTAGTCTGGACAGTTGACGCAGCTGTACGGATGAATCAGGTCGGTGTTCATGAGGAGGAAGTGACAAAGAGGCAGCCCGAATGAAATTGTTTTTAGGTAGGTATTGCATCTTAAATATTTCCAATATTTCAGGTTCATCATGTGATAAACTATGATTTTCCCAGCTCTGTGTCCAGTTTCATTCATCGGGTCGGACGGGTTGGTCGTGTGGGGTCGGTTGGTGCTTATGCCACTCATTTGGTGCTAAAACGCGATGCGCCTCTTGTGCAGATTGTTGAGGTACTGTGTTTGTATTTTGATGGAGAAATCTGAACTGTCCTGTATGCTATTGTTGCTACACTGTTTTACTTGACACAGACCTGAAAGGGTCACAAAATCAGATCTTAGGGTTTTCATGCTTCCAAGAGTACATAATATAAGAGTAAGAAACTCTTACAGTAGCATGTACAAATTATGCAAAGTATGCTCGGTTCATTAACTCGGGGACCCCCCCCCCCGTAACTTCCGAGAGGGGATCCCACTTTGCACTAATTACACGCTTTCATATAAGCGTGTGTCTGCTTGCTGATTCGCCCATTAGCCTAACGCTTACTGTAGGTAATTTATTAGTAGTTTTAATTAATTAATTATAACTTTAATCATAATAAATTTATAATTATATAATTCTGCCTACCCCCCCCCCCACCAAACGGGGACCCCTTTTGCATACCCCCCACCAAACGGGGACCCCTTTTGCATACCCCCCCCCCCCCACCAAACGGGGAGGGGGTATGCTCGTCGACCCCCCCCCCCACCAAACGGGGGAACATTCGCGTATTGTGGTCGGAGCACCTTTACGCAATGCCAAGAAGAGAAGCCCTCTAGTGGCTTACTCTTCTTCTATAATATTAAGGAATAAATTAATGTACAAATTATGCAAGGTATGCTCGGTTCATTAACTCGGGACCCCCCCCGTAACTTCCCGGGGGGTCCCACTTTGCACTAATTACACGCTTTCATATAAGCGTGTGTCTGCTCGCTGATTCGCCCATTAGCCTAACGCTTACTGTAGGTAATTTATTAGTAGTTTTAATTAATTAATTATAACTTTAATTAGATTAATGCAATCAAAAAACTAATTCGATAACTTTGTAGCATTTTTTCTGCTCTTTCCAACGATATGAAAATTGTTGCATAATACGAAAATTCGAAGGAATATAATCTGCAACAATTTTTATGAGGGTGATTTATTTATTTATTATAATTTATTTATTATAAATTATTATATAATTATGTAATATAATATAATTATATAATAATTTATATAGTATAATTATAGTATAATTATATAATAATTTATATAATATAATTATATAATAATATAATATAATTATATTAAAATAATTATAAATTTATTATGATTAAAGTTATAATTAATTAATTAAAACTACTAATAAATTACCTACAGTAAGCGTTAGGCTAATGGGCGAATCAGCAAGCAGACACACGCTTATATGAAAGCGTGTAATTAGTGCAAAATTGGACCCCCCCGGGAAGTTACGGGGGGGGGGGGGGTCCCGAGTTAATGAACCGAGCATACCTTGCATAATTTGTACATTAATTTATTCCTTAATATTATAGAAGAAGAGTAAGCCACTAGAGGGCTTCTCTTCTTGGCATTGCGTAACGGTGCTCCGACCACAATACGCGAATGTTCCCCCGTTTGGTGGGGGGGGGTCGACGAGCATACCCCTCCCGTTTGGTGGGGGGGTATCAAAGGGGTCCCCGATTGGTGGGGGGTATGCAAAAGGGGACCCCGTTTGGTGGGGCGGTAGGCAGAATGGGGTCCCCGTTTGGGGGGGTCGCCAAGTAGGCTAAGATTGGATGAATCTGATTGGCTGTTGGCGACCCCCCCACCAAACGAGGACCTCTTTTCTACCCCCCACCAAACGGGGACCTCTCTTTGCAACCCCCCCCCACCAAACGGCGGCCCATTTGCGAATAGAACAAAAACTACCGTAATCCTCTGCTCTACCCCCCCACCAAACGGGGAGGGGGTCTCTGCAATCTGATTGGCTGTTGACTTACTGTAGCTTACTGTAGGTAATTTATTAGTAGTTTTAATTAATTAATTATAACTTTAATCATAATAAATTTATAATTATATAATTCTGCCTACCCCCCCCCCCCCACCAAACGGGGACCCCTTTTGCATACCCCTCACCAAACGGGGACCTCTTTTCTGCTACCCCCCCACCAAACGGAGGGGGGGGGGTATGCTTTGTCGAAGAGAGCTACCCCCACACCAAACGGGGGAACATTCGCGTATTGTGGTCGGAGCACCGTTACGCAATGCCAAGAAGAGGAGCCCTCTAGTGGCTTACTCTTCTTCTTATATATAGTGCAATTATGCACTCTTGCCCTTACTCTTATATTATGTACTCTTGATGCTTCTGATATCTGGATTGTCCTTGTATGAATGGGTCACCACCATTTAACTTAAACATTAGAACGCAGAAGGAAAGGCTTATCTTGAGAATTTGTTATTGTTTTAGCAAACTGTTAGAAAAAACACGGCATTCAGGGCAAAAGAAATTGAGAATGCTCAAGATGGCGATGTTCCAGAAAATGCTGATAAAGTTGGATAATCAGAAACGTTGTGCTTTGACTTTTTTATTCAATATTTGCTGTGAATGACCTGAAAATTAAATATAAATGGCTGTATTTTGGTTCAAGATTAATAGCTAGGTACCTGGATCCTGATTTTATGCCATTAACAAGTTTGTTGTACAGCACCGGTGCTGTTCCAGTCAACGACGCCCAAGCGGGCTCCAGGTTTTGGCCTTGTTACAAGGCCCTGGCCTGGGAAAGGTCTCGGTAAGGCCATGGCTTGAGTGCATCTAATTCAATCACAGTGCTGTCAGGGATCCCTGCGTTAACTAATCCACATTTACGTCGGTAGATGAGGTATGAACTGCTGTTTTGTGTTAACTCGAAGTCAGAGTAAGCCCATGCATGACAAAAGAATTCGAGGACTATATAAAAAAGGTGAAGTGTTAGATCTCGTGCAAATTTTCCAAATTTCTGGGAAGATTATATAGATAGACTTGTCACATAAGCATGCAAGCAAGCTTATGTTTTGGTAGCTGATTTCTGGTTTGATTTCGCAAGCTTGACGTATTGATTATAGGATTTGGTTTTTCAACGACGATACTGAAAACCGAAGTGGTTTAGCTAAGTATTGCACCTCCGGAATCGTTTGAGTCAAGCGCTTGGCGTCGCTGAAATTTGAAGATAATAAAAGGGTTTTAAAAGATTAGCTATAATTTTAAAAAATTTGTCACAGAAACCAGTTACGATTTGATGTTCTCAAAATACAATAGCTCGAAAAGACGCAACTTTTGTATTTATGTCGACCAGAAAGATTATCTGAAAGCGATGCCAATCTAAGAGATGCGAAAAATGTCAGCTTTTTTGTAGACTGTCTTTCATAAACGTTTGCTGACAATTTGTACTTTTGTATTAAAAAAGATGTGTCAGTCCGATTCAGTGAAAGCCAGATGTTACGGTTGTCGTTAAATGACTAAATAAGTTCTATTTGAGTATTAACATATATACATGAGTAAAACAACTTGAAGTTTATAGGTAATCTTCTTAGTGTCGAAAGTTCGACGAAATCAGGATTGAAAGATGTGATTCCAGAAGAAAAGTGAATCAGCATTGGACGATGTGAAGAAAAATATCAAACCACCGATCTTTGACTTAGAAGTATAGAAGGCTCTATCGCCTGCGCTACACCCCCGGACAGCTAGATTAGTGCACTGATTTTAACGTGGGTTGCTGATATTTAACATGCTTCCCTTACTAATTTTCAATTCGGCAATGTCTCCTGCGCCTATCATTGGTTACCTATTTTGTTATACTTGTATAAATTTACTCAAACAAACAGAAAGTATCCCCCTCGCTTAAAACTTGCTATAAGTCTTGCACTTGCAGTTCTTTTTATTTCCGTTTGTTTTCAGTTCTTTTCGCTTTGATTTGACTTAAAGCGTCCTTTAAGTATTTCAGATACAAATTATAATATTATACATAATTATATATAATATTATATATATATATATATATATATATATATATATATATATATATATATAATTAGGTTCGTTAATAGTTCAATATGGGATGATCATAATCATACATTAACATGGGGTCAGATCTTACGAGGGCTTGTCCCAAGAAAATTTTGAGGGGGCTTGTACCTTGAAACAAAGTTTTCTAGGGGGGCTTTGTACCATAAGCATAAATTAACGCTAATAGTAATCTAAATTCGCAATTTTTAAAGAATTTGAAAAATTGATAATTTTTGGAAAAAATCTGGCGAAGCCGGAAGTTTTTTCGGAATTTAGGTGTGAAAACCTATTTTTTCCGACCATTTCTACATCCTCCTTGCCCAAATTTTCCTTACCCTTGCCTCTGACGGCGGTGGGGCTTGTACCTTGTCCGAGTTGGGGCGGGGGGGGGGGGGCTTGGACCCCCATACCCCCACGTGTTAACCTATGATCATAATACATATAATCGATTTACTCCTACATATAGTTCTTGTCTCTACTTTACACTGATTTCATTCTTTCGGTGTTGCTGATACTTAACATATATAATGGTAACATTATCTTTCACGGCAACTTCTAAAACTTCCATCAAATTGGACTCTAAAAAGTCATCTCGTTAGCCAGTGAAAACGGAGGTTTGCTTACTCATGCGTTAGGGCTCGAATATACAAACGGTCTGTACGCGCAGTTTGTGTCTTTTTCGAAGTTTGAACGACACGCAAAGTGGGTAAGTTTCTGGGAACGAATTCAAACTTTAAGCTTGGTTTGATTGTGGCTGACTAGCTGAAACGGTAGATCGTTTGTCTGGACAGGCAAAGGTTGTGGGTTTGATCCCCATCTCCCAAATTTTCTAGTCGGAGGTGCTGCACTGACGTTCTTTTTCATCTATTTTTCATTTTATTCACTAATATGGGCCCAATTTGCAAGAGTCAGCCGACAGTGTGCAAAGGATGGGTTGTGTGTGACACGTTTATATATAGCGACATCACAACATCGAGTACGAAACGAAGCTACTCCTATCAATTATGAACTCTTGATAGTTTCAGTCGGCTACGGCATCGCTTTCCCCTCCCCTGATTCAATGCCAACACCACTGATACAGATAATGAATTTTGTGAAATTTCCCTGCTGAAATGATTACCATGAGAAGAAAATGTTGGTATCAAATTTGACTTTTAAGCATTTCCCTGATGACCTGAACCCTTCTACCTGTGAACAAAGCGGGAGACAAATTGAATAGGGACGTTCTGTCCTATCAATTTGTCCTGGGCTGTTAATTCTCAATTCAAACTAACACGTGCCCTCTCAATGCATTAGCTGATAGACATAAATAACAACAAAACCTACACTTCCTAATTCAGGAGACACCAATATATGGGATGCGTAAATTACTACATAAATTACGTATTGAGTACTGATTAATTATTTGATTATTGTTGACTTATTATGGAGAATTTCTACCACCGCCTTGGTAAAAATTCTGTTTCAGCTTATCACAAAATTTGAATTTATTTTTATTCACTCTATTACTGCTGTGAGCCTATAAAAGACTTTACGCAACTTGTTTTTACGTTTTTGCCAGCGTTTTACGCAAAATGTTTTTATCTATTATATATATACATACGTATCACAGTTGCAATGTAGCAATTTAGGTATTATTGCAAACTTGAGACATTATTCCTCCGTATTCGTCTTATTTCGAGTGAAAATGGATTATATTATAAAGTGCCCAGTTTAGTAAGTGCATTTTAACCTCCTGCACTGTAAAACTTTGACTGAAATTTTTCCCCTACATCATTGTTGAGATCGTAAATGTCTTGCAATTTGTCGCCTGTCGGAATTGGCTCTATTTTGGGTGCAATTTTAGGGTTATTGTGCTATGATCAGTTTTGAGAAAGAAAATGAGGAGAAAATTTAAGTTAGACCGCAATTCTGACATTGAAACGTCAACAGTACGCGCTCAGCGGCGTGTAAAATGACTCCAAACCCCTACAATTCAATTCTAGTACTTAAACACACATTTCGTAATCAAATAGGCGTTAGAAGAATAAAATTGCCTTTT
This sequence comes from Trissonchulus latispiculum, assembly GCA_030248195.1. Lineage (NCBI taxonomy): Eukaryota > Metazoa > Nematoda > Enoplea > Enoplida > Ironidae > Trissonchulus > Trissonchulus latispiculum. The sequence continues at coordinate 59,294 of JASAND010018167.1, forward strand.
GTGCTATGTTACCGTATCCCGTAGATTTTTGGTGAACTAAAGTAGAATTTGCCTTCCAGTGAAACATTATTCCAGCAAACATAAACGGTGTTTGTAAGGATTTTTGAGGTCGCTCATAACAGGACATTATTGTACACAAATTTGCAATGCAATGCTTCATCAAATGGAATAATGTTAGACGCAGTGGTAGTAAAAAGTTTTGAATAAGGTACACACTTTTACACCCAGGAGTGTTTACAAATTCTTTTGTTTTAACAATACTAACTTTTGTTTTTCATAACTTTAATTTATCAAAACCTCCGGATGCAGCAATGTCATCCTTAAACCATGGAATACATCCACGTAAGCTATACTCTCTTTATCGTAATGTAAGTCTCACTCGTAGTCAGGCAGACTTTGGAAGTTTCTTGTTGTGGCTTCTAAGTCCAGTATTTGATGATCAGCAGTATAAAACGAGAATTAGAATCTGATGATTATTTTGATATTTCGTAATTTGTACAATTCCTGTCCACAATAATTTTTAGTTCAGTTCAGTTTGCCTTAGCTAAGTCCAGTCTTCAACTTTAGTCATAAATTTAATATCCAGGGATAATCCTGTTTAAGGATCAAATCGCTATCAGATCCATTATTATGGAAGGCAAAGAGTTTCACAATGGGGGATAGTTTCACTTTCTGCTATCCATTGTGCTGAATTGAGTTGGAAATCACTATTAGCATATACCTAAGTGGTATCCCTGAGCCTGATCAGTTATCTATCCCATTTAGTTTGTCTGCTTTCTAAGGTTGAACTCTGGAGCAGCTCAGCAGGCGTTTAGGTGTATCATAGAGAAGGAAATAGGTAAGTTACAAGGCGCCTGAAATTGAAGCAGTCATTAGGGTTCTTGCGTGTCATATTAGAAGCATCATTTCAAGCGCAATTACTCGAAACATATCATTAGCACTCAAGCAGGGGGCGCTCAACTCAAATTCAACCAGAAATTAACTTCTTTAGAAAATACCCCCTCATAAAACTAAACTGTTATGTGTAGCCGAGATATTGAGATATCTAAGTTATACACTTCGTTCAATCAAAACAGACTTCTTAATGTATTCTGAAACTCGTGTACTGTCAAAATATGGACATTATTGTTTAAGGCTGAGTTTAAGCTTTCATATCGTTTGCAAAATTTCAGTGCTGAACATGCGCATATTAAAATCTAAAAAATAAAAAATTCGTGAAGTAGCTACGGATTACCTAGCACCTTAGCTAGCTAGGTCTAAACCTACAATGTATGTCTAACGGTATTATATGAATACATATATCTGGTCTCATACCATGTTTGTAAGATAAGTTATTAGTACAAGGATTCTGGTTAATTATTAAACGGAAACCTGAGGCCAGATTATCAACTTCACTGATTACAGACAATCTCAATCCTCCATACGGTAGCTTAAAAGCCAACCTATATTTTTCGCATGACTACACCATGAAGGTATGGTAGGTAATAACTAGAGATTTTGGATCTAAGCTGATATACATGAACAAGTAGTCAAAATATCTGGAAATATCTTTGAGTTAGTTAAAGAAATGCTATAGCTTGTTTTTACCTGTAGTAAAGAAAGTTAATCCTAAATATGGTTGTGCGAAAATGGTTATACCTACCGACTGCATTTGCAAACATAATCTATTTAAGCGATGAAAACTATGTCTCTGATATTAGAACTTTAAATTGTTGAGATTAAAATGGTTTCAAATTTAAATCAAATAACGCAAGGTATAGCAATTTTATCATGTGCGAAAAGAAAGTGACAATTACGTTAAAGCTAAATGCTTGCGTTGACTGCCCTTGCGTTTTCTCAATTCGCTGCACATATACGACTCTCCAAAACGGAATTTTTCTTTTCGACAGGTATTACCAAGCTATTACAAACCACTATGGGTTTCGGATTATTCGGATGTTTTTGACTTAGTTGAAAGAGAACATGTTGTTACCACTTCTTCCATAACACCGGAATTATTATTATGCTAGCATTAACACAAATACAATTACAAATACGCGTCTACTTACAACAATTGACAACCATAACGATAAGCTCTGATATGTCGTACACAAAACAATTACAAAAACCCTGTAAAAATACACAATTGAAGCAGTCAGACTGACAGAACAAAGCCTGCAGAACTGCACCAAAATTATTTTATCGTTTTCAATTAATGCAATGCGATTAATTAATTAATCTTGAGTGAAGAATTGATATTTTTTATGCTTCCACTTTTACGAAAGTATAATTTATAGATGTCACTGTAATATCTGTAAAATTAAATGTCAAAATTCCACCCAGTTGGCTTTTACTTAATAAGGAAACGAGTATCTCTGTAAGTTCCTCAAACTATTTCAAGGTTAATATAAATCCTCGTCTGTCAGAGTTTCAAAACAAAAAGGAAGCAGAATTTTCTAGAAAGGAAAGCAGAATTTTCACATTCCCCGTTAAAAGATCACTATACCACCAAACATGTCCAATGCATCTCTAAGGTAACATTACTCTATGTACAGAACACACTCTATGTTAATCACAGCAACCCTGACCAAAGAAACGGACCCTCTAAGTACAGTTTAATTTTTCAAAAGTTCCGATAAAATCGGCTTCAGAAAATCCGCTAAAATTCTGATCCACCCTATGACCGCTTTACAAGGCCAATCGTCTTCATATTCACAAAAAATAAATGCAATATAGGTATAGGTAGCTAAGAAAGTTTCAATATTGTTTATTACCAGCCGAGCCGTACGTAGTCCTATCTATCTGTCATAGTCAGTGAGTCACTGCAGCCAGTGAGTCAAGCTGAGTCACTGGCTGCGGATTCTTCTTCTATTTTAGGCTTTTTCATGCAGACCGGTTCCGCTCCGTCATCCGAAACGCCGCTCTCGTCACCGCTATGGTTACTGGTGGTGGTGGTCCCTTCCAGGACTCTCTTCATGCTGAAGCTGTCGGAGCATTTCTGGACAGGCGGAGCGGGAACGAGCGGCGCCTGCGGATGGAGGGAAGGCGGGAGACCGAGAAATCCGGGTGGCGGCTGACCCAGGAGACAGGGGTGTGGAAGCATGGCGGGGAAGAAGTGGGGCGGGACCATGGAAAGAGGGCCGGCGGCCACCACGGACCGCAGCAGCTGTTGCCGCATCTGCTCAGCTGCGGAGGCCACTGCAGCAGATGTGGCACAGGTGGCACCGCTCCCCGGATAAGGCGGTGAGGCTTTGAGACTAAGATTTTGGGGATGGCTGTTGCTGCCAGCGGTGCTGTTGTTGTTGCCGTTGCTGTTGTTGCTGTTGTTGTTGCTGGTCGGGTTCCAGTCTTCGCTGCCGCTGGGTGACTCTGGTTCACTGTCGTCCTTGTCCGGGGTTTCGAAAAATTTATCATCATCGTCCTCGGATTCGTTTCCGTTACTCAATCTATCTCCATCCGAATCCCCGTCCTCTCCGTCCCCAGACTGACCCTGGCGGAGCATCTGTAGCCTAAAACAAGAAACATAAAATGGAAATATGAAAAACTTAAAAACAATAAATAGAAACCATCAAATAAAACTCTCCCAGGCTGCTTCGGAAATAATTTTCCCTAAAACAATAAGAATATACAATACCAAGCTAAAACATTAAAATAAAACTGATCCAGGTTGTTCCTGAAAAGCCATGAAACACTTTGAGTACTCAATAAACCTAAAGCTAGCTCGATATCTTGATATCTTGATTTATTTGCAATCATAGCAAGGTAGCGAACAATGTACTGAAAGCTAAAATTAGTGTCGGGTTTGAAACCCTTGTGCTAGGCTCACGATGACCGTCTATTTGCAGGTTGTTGTCAAAGGTGTGTGATGTCCAGACCTCAATAAAATGGATTTGTGATTATTTGATTATTAGAACTGAATTGGCTCGCTCAGAAACATAAGAAAAATCCCTATGCTAGCTAACTTAGGCTTAGCTCACGTATTCTACATTAGGTAAAAATTAAATAATTAGGTAAAAGTTAAGCTCTATTTCTTTCTGCCTTTTCGTATTCAGTTGCCAACATGGTGCGTTTCTGAAAAGTGTTGTTCTTCCCAGAGAGTGATGGGCGATATGGTATTAGAAGAGAAGAATAAGAGGGGATGTCTAGGAAAGGGTTAAGGCTAAAAAGGAAGAGAGATTTTAGGGAGTATATCAATTTAGCGTCTTTCATCATAAATAGGCCATTGAGCGCTTCTGTGTCAAATCCTTTAGAAAATGAATAACTACAACAAGCCCACCAGGCTATTATTAATTCCTCTGTTAAACATAATTGGATTTATCACAATGCCTTAATCACTGACAACTCTTCCTTTCATGCTCCCCCAGAATTCCAGGAGGACTTAAACATATACTCAGGGACAGTCATCTATATTATACTATATAACACTACATATTCTTTAGATATATATCCACAAAACCCATAATGTGAATTTCTACAAATTTACAAAATTTATGGAGTCCTTTTAGAAGTAGAAGGTGTCTTAGATTTCCCTACAATACCCCCCTCTCAAGATCAAAATAAAATCTACATTTTGGAGAAACTGAGATTAGGCTTAGCCTCGGGGTCAAAATAGATATAAGTGGATTAAGCTGGGGAAGGGAACTTAAATCTTTATCAGCATATGGTGTTATCGTTTGAAGGGAGAATCTGCCGTAAGGCATATCCTTAAACTTGTTATTTAGAAGCCACTTAGACGCAGACATTTAACCATTTATCTTCTGTTCACAGAAAAATCATTACGTAAGCTATGATGTGAATTGCAGTCTGCACTAAATTAGCAGGTCTTTCCCCCAATTCTGACACAACAGTTGCCCAACTTGTCTAATTCGCTAATGTTGAGGAGGTTTTACTTCCATCAAAGTCTAGTTCAAAATTCAAATAGTTTCGCGCACAATATTTACAATTAACTCAGGCAGAACCAAGATTTATTGGACTGCGGATTTGCTATAAACGTAGGTATTCCCTGGTTCGCGAATTTTCCTTTATTAATAATATTCCTAAGAAGAATATTCCTTTATGCGAAATCAAAGTTTTCACCACTTTCTCCTCAAGAAACACTGAGGACAAAACTCAGAGGCCAGGTGTCATTTGAATCACTGTGCAATTTTGATGTAAACTCAATTATGCATCTTACGCATAACCAATCTCGTGTTTGTAAAAAATTTGCAGTACGTAATACGTTAATACTTCTTTCTTTCTTTACTTTCATTGCGTAGATTTATGGTTGATCTGTGGTGAGCATAGGAGCTCCGATTTGGTAGAATGATACTGAAAATGCTTTCTTCCTACTTCTTTGACTGGAGCAGGCCAGAGCCCGAGCTACTCTGATGTGAAGCGAAGTCAACAAAGAAGGGGAAAGGATTCCATCAACCCCTATAAGATTCCTATTCCAGCAAAGGGGGTTCAAATAGCATTCCTATTCTCAGAGACCAAGAGTCTAATCAGTTAAGAGGAGGGAAAGAGATAGAGAAGCGAGGCGGATTACGGTAGACACATCCCCCTATCAGCTAACCAAAGATCAATACCCCTCTTTTCACTTCACTCACTTTTAGCCCAAACCAAAGGGGGGGGGGGGTGCGGATGGCAAAGGATATAGATTCATCACAAAACAGATATACAGAGGGACTGGGATAACATAGTTCCTTTCATGAAATGAAATTCATAAGCTACAAATCTGTCAGAGTGAAGCGCGTCTCTCTCTACCTCTGCATTGGAATGGAAGTTAAGGCTATGTGGGGAAACATTGGTCCTCAAAAATCACCCCCAAAGACCCTGGTATAGCATAGGTACGTAGGTGATCTTCATGTTAGGTATATTCATTTAATTTGTGACTGTCCCCCTGTAGGAGTGTGCTAATTGGAGCGAGTAGGAAGACCTTGTTTCGAATTCATACCCCCTCTCTCTCACCTCCTATTTGAGGACGATTCTCTCCCAGAGGAAAGGGTTTCTGGATATGACCTGGTTCAGTTCTAATCCCTATGTTTACCCAAAGAAACCAGAGAAAAGACTAGGCTGGAAAGTTGATCTCTGGCTCTCATGGAAGTTCCTACGGTACAGGCGGCGGAAATGAAAGATATGCCGGAGGGGAAGGACTGGCCTGGTCATTATTTCCCGAACATGAAAAGGATTATCTTGGTCTTCTCCTTGTCTCCAAGGTTAGGGGCCACGGATTCCAGAGAGGAAAGAAGTATACCATATTAACTATGCAAAGGCTCTGTGACTTTCCAGATACAAAGTGAAGGAAGGGTTCGCTAATTATACAAAAGGATTACCTCTAGCTTCTGTCAGAACATGAGAATGAAAACATGTAAGGTTATGTTTGGCGCAGTTTCGTTAGGTAAGATAGTTGAATTCGATTCGCACGTAAGGTCAAAAGTAAGGTTTACAGTGTATTCAGGTTTAACATCAACAGTAAAGGAGAACTACGAGCTGGAAGGATGACGACAGGTTGGGTACAAGTAAATATTAATTATTATAAATTGTTATACAACTTTCAAGCAACAAAGTATATGTTCGTTCAGTACAAATACAGGATAAGCGGCTGCCTACTGAATACCTTAGTTCGTTATGTCAAAATGTGAGGCTTCTTAAACATTACTAAAAATATGTGTTAATCAGTCACAGGCTGTTCACAATCACAAGTTTCATACGTACGTAATGAGTTATAACTATTTATATTACCATGTATTTATCAAGAGAATATAATAAAAATAAGAGTGACACTCCGTATAGCATCCACATGTCTTACTGTATTATCTGGTCTTTAGCTAAAACATAGACTTAATATGATAGCTACACTTGAGTCAATGTTATCCCTTCTAGTCAGTTTGTAGACATATTTGTAACTGGAGTCACACACAAGGAGTCCTCCCACTTGACATATTACAAAGATAGTAACAAGAGTGTAACCCGATCACCCATGTTCCCAGCAATCCTTGATTAGTTGTAGTCACACTTTGTAACCTGACACTCCGCACTAATTTTAATAGACAATTTCCAGCCATCTTAACAAAATACAAACTCTTCATCTAGTGTGACAGTGTTTGGTTGATCGTCGTCTAACTTGACATCTACACCAACTCAAATACAGACTGTTACAGAATTTTCAAGGGGGGCCTGGGACAGGAATTAAGCCTAACTTTTAGCTGAAGCTTAAATCATGCCAACAGCTCAAAGCTCTTGCATTAGAACAAGGATTTTGGAAGGTTTCAAATTTAAGTCTTAAACTTTTACATTTACTTTCCATCACGTAGGTGCCCCTACAATTAGGGTTTTGTAACTGATTTAGAGTAACGTGAGAACATAGTTGAGAGTTGTCAAGTTGAATTAAGTTTGAGTCAGGAATCGCAAATTAAGACAAATTTAAGCAGTTCTACTCAAGCATACTGTAAACGTTTTTCAGACAGTATATTGTTGACGGTTAATGGCTGTGTTGTAAAACTTGCAAAACAATGACGCGTTCACAAAGACTAAGCAAGAGAGTATCAAAAACAACCGACCATGACACTTGAGAAATAGTACAAAGCATTAAGCACATGACTAATGATTGTACAATGTTGCAGAATGAAAAAATAAATATTACAGGTTGCAAAGTATCTAAGAATAACTATCCTGGGATTGCATTATGAAGCATCCTATATCAAAGCACCATTATCAAAATTTATAAAATTTTACAATTCGATCCTTTTTGTTTGTTGAGAAAATGCAATTTCGGGAGTTAATGCTGCAGATTTACACAGTGGTAGGCTACCAAAAACTGAGGCTTTTGGCAGAAGAAGATTTGCTAAAGCTAATGTGCTATATTTTAACAACTGCAAAAACTGTATCTTACTTGCCACTGTCCCGCGTTAAATACGGATCGTGCTGGCAATTGGGGCGGGTTAGCGAAAGTTCAGATGTTGAAAGCGGAACAACTGGCTGGCAGGTAGGTCTTGCAAAGTTTCGGGTTAAAAATAGAAAATCGAAAGACAAAGAAGATTATCAAGTTGTGAAGTTAATGAATGATCAAAATTTTATTCAATTCTTTGTCTAATTTACAGTTGAAATTTACAGTTTACAATAACACCCACTTACTGAATTTTTGGGGACACTAAGCAGACACTAGATGCATACCTTTAGGCAGACTTTAAAGCGACTATGCAGTTCAAATTTTGTATGGAATGGAGGCTTTCGAGAATTTCTGATCGATCCCTACACAAATCTTAAAATCTTCAAATTTGTACAGTATGGATTACAATTTTCATGAAAGAACTAAGATGAGCCAAAAATACCACCGATTCTGCTGAAAATAGTACGTGCATACGCACACTTAGAACTGCATTGTGTTATTCTGTAGGTACGTTGTTTTGTTATTATATTATGTATTACATTACATTGTTTAAATGAGACATGAACCTGAAGCTTAATTTTTAAGCTTACATGGGATACCAGGTTGCACTGTGTTAACAAAAACTGCTTTGGAAAATACTTTAGACGTGGTCATAGAAGCAAAATGAGTTTTTGTGTGTTTTTGTGTTTTTCTTCCCCCTGGTCACCCCCCCTGAAATTCTTAATTTTAAGAAAATTGAATGGCTTTGGTTGCCTTTACTATCGCCTGTCAGTCAGCTAAGCGGTATCTTAAGCAGTGTAGATCAAATTTTGTTGAAACGTAAAGCAAGATTAATCTCTCGAAACCTAATTTACAACAGTGTTTTAAAATTAAATTTAAACCTGCGAAAATTAAAAATTTGGAAAACAGATGTTGCCGATGAGCACACAATCCCCTGAAAATACTTCCTAAACTTAACATTTGTCGGGCTGGTCACATCTGAAATTTAGCCTTTTCGACAAAATGATAATTTTTGTAGGATTTTAGGATTTTCTGGAAACCGGGTCATCGAGTCAAGTCCTTAATGGACCCAGTCCCATCACTGCTGCGTTGCTAAGAAAATTTTCACAGCAGCTGTCTAGAAAGCAAAGCTAAAGTTCGTTTTTGGAGTCAGCTTTTAATAAGCCCAGCTTTGCATTTTGTACATTTACAAATTAAACTGAAAATGAAGTAATGAATTTTAAGAATTTACCCGAAGAAGGTCAATTCACTAAAATTTAATAAAATCGACATTATTTTTCCAAAAAACGAATTTGTGATTCAGGTGAAGCTAGGTCGGTAGTGGATAGGGAACGAACCAAAAAAAGAAAAATCGATTTCACAAAAATTTGGTATGGGTATGTTTTCTACCACAGTTTTGAGTTTAAATATTGCACAGTTTTGCGACTTCACCAAATTCGATGATTTTTCGATTTGCAAGGGGGGGGGCAAGTGGAACTTTTTGTTTTTGGAAAAAGTTTGTCTTCGATTTTGGTGAAAAGTTGTACTTTTTTGGCTGAAAAGTTTTCTGGACTGCAGAACACGAATCTGTAGTTCGTTTTACGAGTCTCTTTTTGTTAGTTCGTTATAAGCTAAAGTTGTAAGCTAAAAATGTAAGCTTATGCTGAGCTAACGAAAAGCTTAATCGAAAACGGACTTCAAATTTGTGTTTTGTGGCACAGAAAACAACTGCAATAGATACAACTTTTCAGCAAAATCGAAGACACAAAATGTTTCGGTTCCACTTGCGAATTGCGAATCAAAAAGTCAGATTACGCGAAATTGAAAAATATTGCAATATTAGAACTCACGTCGTTCGAAAACAAAACTATACCAAATTTTAGCTCATTGGGTCAAGTTTCAAGAGTTTTGAGTTGGTGGGGGTAATCGAGAAAACACCCTACTTTCAGTATTACGTAGCTATCACATAGCTTGTGATATATACTTAACATAACTCTTCTGTATCAACAAGCTTTGGGTCTTATTTCGATTACCCCCCACCACTCAAAATCCTTAAAACTCGACCAAATGAGCTAAAATTTACTATGGGTATGCTTTCGACTACGCTGAGTTCAAATATCGCAAAATTTTTCGATTTCGCAAATTTTGATTTTTTTTGATTTCTAGGGGGGACCAAGGACCAAGTATAAGCATAAGTATAAGTATAAGTATAAGTTACATCTTAAGCTTAAATCTAGCTTATACTGAGCTAACAAAAAGCTGAATCGAAAAACTAACTTCAGATTCGTGTTCTACGACCCCAAAAACCTATATACATCTTTTCAGCAAAATCGAAGACAAAAAATTTTTCGATTTCCCTTGGTCCCCCCTTTGAAATCGAAAAAAAATCGAAATTCGCGAAATCAAAGAATTTTGCGATATGTGAACTCAGCGTAGTCGAAAACATACCCACAGCAAATTTTAGCTCATTTGGGCAAGTTTTAATGATTTTGAGTGGTGGGGGAGGGTAATCGAAATAAGACCCCAAGCCAAGCTTTTTTGTTTTTAACTTTAAAATTGTGATCTTTTCGGTAAGGGCAAAGATCAATTGGTACTTTCACTTACAATTGTTTAAATGAACTTTTAGAAATGTAGTGTATTGTCAATTTCTATAATTTCTATAACTATTTAACTTTTCATAAAGTCCTCCTTCGCAACATCTACCGTACAGTTTGTCCAACATATCAATTTGTGACCCAACTTTCGAATTAATACTAGATTAACATTGACTACTTGAGAATGTAGTCACAGGGAAAAAGAGGGTACTCAAAAGTTAAGAGTGGATTTTCATGAAATCTCTTATTCATATGCAATTCTACAAGTTAGTCTCCAATTTTCCACTTAAAATCTTCCTAATCTAAGGCCTACATTGCAAATATTCAGACACGCTATTCTTCATAATTTCAGCTTTAGGATATGAATAAGCAAATAATATTTCCCTGTTTTTCCAGCGGTCAAGAAGAACCACTTATGATTGTTAACACTTCCTAAGCCACGGCCTTCAGCTCAGTTAAGTCTAAGGTAAATACAGTACAGGTAGCACCTGTTACAACAACAGTACTGCTAGAAAGAATAAATAGAAAATGAGGGGAAAATAGACAAATGAAGAACATATATATTGGGATTTCTTTAACTAATTCCCTCACCCCCAATTGGAGGCTGTACATAATCTCGCCGTCACAGGCGCCAATGTTAGGAGAGATTTTAGGAGAGAAATTTAATTTTTCTGCAATTAAGTGGACTTTCTGACGCTACGAACAATGCTACATATATAAGAGGAAACAAATTACATCTAACCACAGTAGTAGCAACAGTTTGCAATGGATGCTTTTCGCGATCCCACCTTGATAGAAATTACTACTATCTGTCAATTAGAAGGGACTGCTGTTGATTATTGTCGTGAGAATGGCATTTTGCCTAACTCAGACGCATTAAGCTTACTTCATGAAAACGATTGGACGGACGGATTGAAGCTACTTGTCCGCTTGGACGGTCACTTGCTGGCTGGACATTTGGCTGCTTACTCTTGGTTTGCTTGCCATAAAAAACCCCCTTTCAAGGACTTTATTTCGGAAGTACATCGCCAATTTCCTGTCGTGTGAACTGACTTTAGTTTACATTGCTTATTCATGTTTGTTAATACATGTTAAGGCATGTTATTGCATGTTACATATGTTTATGAATATGTTCAACTTGTAATTAAATAACAACTAATGACATTACTTCATATATTACTGTTTAATGTATAAGTAAGTGTTTGCGCCAGCAGTTTAGTACATATTATCACTAGTACAAGAAATCACTATTTGTAAGGTGTGCGCCTCCCGGAGTAGAGCGTTTTGCTGTAAACCTCAGCTTAGTAAGGTGTGCGCCTACCGGAGTAGAGCGTTTTACAGTATGCCCTCAGTTTTGTAAGGTGTGCGCCTACCGGAGTAGAGCATTTCTCACAATTTCGAAAAATTGTAAGGTGTGTGCCTACCGGAGTATCACCTTGAGTATTGTATGTGTGTATTAATATAAGCATATTACGCCTGTGTATTATACAGAAATAGTACAGACCGGAACCGGAACTGTTTCAGTTCAGTTTCAGTGAAACATTGAACTTTGAACTTAACCAAAGAATTTTGAAATTTTTGATTTTTTTAAAAATATAGAATTTTAAAAGCATTTAAAGTTTAGCATTTTATAAAGTATGTAAGTTCATGCCTACAACATTCAAAATTAAAAATTAGTTCGAACCAATAAAATTGATCCAAAATACATGTTTTTGATTTGAACACAAAAACTAGAAATACAGAGATGCAACAGAAATAGTAAACAGAAATTGTAAGGTTCATAATATATTTAGATACTAAATTTTGCGTATATCGAGCAATTTATTAAACTTTAGAATTTCAATGACGCAGATAAAGTCAATAAAATATTGGCAAAAGTGCAACGGAACAGTTTATAATTAATTGAAGTTTAATTTGAAGAAAATAATATAATTTAATAATAAGTACAAGATGGCACAATTCATCCATTCTTCAAAAAAAGGGTCTCTGGCGCTTTCCCCCCCAGCCATAACTTTTGATTTTTTTGACCAATAACTTTGAAATTTGGTCTGGGTGCATATGAGGCTTATGAAGTCAAAAATTCAAAATTCTTAAAATTTTGAAAAAATTTAAATTTTCGTTTGGTGAGGGGGGACCAAGGGGAACCAAAAAATTTTTTGAACAAAGTTTTGGTGAAAACTTGCATAGGGGGTTTCCAGGGGCGCTGAGCACGAATCTGAAAACCGTTTTTCGATTCAGCTTTTCGTTAGCTCAGTATATGCTAAAGTTGTTGTAAGCTTAACATGTAAGCTTATACTGAGCTAAGGAAAAGCTGAATCGAAAAACAGATTTCAGATTCGTGCTCAGCGCCCCTGAAAACCACCGTATGCAACTTTTCAGCAAAATCGAAGACAAAAAATTTTTCGGTGCCCTTTACCAAACTAAAATTTAAAATTTTTTTTAATTTTTGAATTCATAAGCCTCCAGTGTGCACCCAGACCAAATTTCAAAGTTAATGGTCAAAAAATCAAAAGTTATGGCTGTGGGGGGAAAGCGCAAGAGACCCCAAAAAATTTCCACAGCTCAGACAAGGCTAAATAATATTTAATCTCTTTATATAAGCTTATCTTGAAAACCTAACAAATAGAATCAAAAATAGCGCAGATTCGTTTCAGCTACTCACAGTGAAACCATAGCAAAAACGGAGAGAAAATTGGCACTCTGGTTGATTGAAGTGACTTGAGCTAATCGATTGAAGGAAACCGAAACCAAACTCAAATCGAAAACGATTGCAAAGACCAAAGTTTCTGAACCGGCTGACGAAAGTGTAGTTGCTTTTACAACATAATTGTTTATGGAGCATGTTTTGTAATTTCAGTTGCGACCATACATGTGCTTGGGGAGGAGTTTTCACCCCCCCCCCAGGCCTGGAGCTCACCCCCCCAGAGGGATCCCTCACCCTCCCAAGAATCCGAAAAATCCGGTTTCACTCCCCCCCAGAGCTTCCCCTCCTGCACATGTCTGGTTGTGACTAAGTGTCTTAATTTTCGACGAAACAATTTTGAGCGGATATAGCCACTTTCTCATGGTTCAACTCTACGATGGACAAACTGACAGAAAACTGAAGAGTATACGGCCTGCGGTTGTAAACAGGTGCTACCTGCAATAATAAGCTCAATTATTATTGTACAAACTGTAAACTGATGGTACCAAGCTCGCAGCTGTCTTTAGGAATCAAAATAATCAGATTACTCCGATTATAACTAATCCATCAAAGGATACATTAATCTGTAATTGTAAATGAACAAAACGGATATATATTAAATTTCTGGCGTCATTACCCCTAACCAATTCTTCAGTAATACAGTGCTTTTGACAAAGGTATTAGCCGGTATTAAAATTTTATACGAACGTCACGTTTCAAGTTTTAAGTTCTTTTTAGTCAAAATTTTAATTGTTGCCATTCATTAATAACTGCTTATTATGATTTAAAGATATCTCATTTTCGAAATTCAGGTTCATTGTCATTCATTGTAAAGTAACTACCACTGCACTGGGTTGCTGTGGGAGGATACTCGTCCCAGTAAAATTTATGAAAATTTGCGACTACGAAAAACTAAAAAGATTTGTAGCTGCCAGATTTCTGTTCATATTCTTTATGACAGTACCAATACCCTCTTATGTACCATTTTTCAGTTATTTTGCAACAACATAAAATGGTAATCATGCAATGACTATTTTTAAAAGATTCCACGGAAAGTAAAAAGACAAAGAATACAAGAAAGTTTGTTAAAATTTGGTTTCAAATTTAATTTCTACTGTTTTATCCTTCCCCAATCCCCTGCATAACTTTTTCTTGAGAAGTAGCTCTAAGAATCATATATAGACAGTCAAACAATCGACAATGGATAAAAAGGCCTTAGTCCCCACCCACAGTTCCTGGAGATAATGTGTCATATGAAATAGGAAAAACACAAAACTAAAATTAAATTAACTAAATCAAATTCATTAAATTGACCTAACTTAATTAACGCTAAAACCAAGCAATATGTTTCTGACATGTATCAGGTTTTTAATAAATTTAAAAAGTTTAGTTTTTCGATAAAAGTTGATTAGAAATGTCTGCTACCTGTTCCATTTCTTTATATTGCACTTGCGGATACTTTAATGCGAGAATACGTACAATTTTCAATTTGGGGGGGACTGTTATATTGGGTCTTTAGGGGGGATAATTAACGAGATCTCAAATAATTAATAATTATAAATGTTATAAAACTAACATTAATAAATTCCAATCAATTAATTTACCGATTTTTGGCAGCAGCAGCTCGATCACGCTGTCGACGATTCTTGAACCAGTTTCCGACCTGAGTTGGCGTCAGACCCGTCGCGTGGGCCAGTTCCCGTTTTTTGGCCGGATTCGGATACGGATCCTGGAGATACCATTCCCGGAGCAGATTTCGGGTCCTTTCCTTGAAACAGTGGGTCTTCTGTTCCCCGTCCCAGATGGTTCGCGGCATGGGGAACTTCTTCCGAACCCTATATTTATCCACCGGACCGAGGGGGCGTCCCCTCAGTTTTTCCGCTTCCTGGTAGTGGGCCTCCAGCCAGAGAGACTGGAGTTTGGCATGGGAAGCTTTGGTAAACCGATGGTTTTCCAGAATATGATAGAGTTCCCGAAAGTTTCCCATATGATAGGCAACCAAGGCTCGAGCCCGGAGAACGGATTCATTTTTGTTCAGTTCCGCGTAATTTGGGTGGGCCACTGGGAGGGACCAAAGGAACCGGGCCAGCCGTTCAATGTCCTGACTGTCCTCCAGGGTCTCACAGACGCTGGCTACCTGGGTCGTGCTGAAGGTGAGGGCCGGGGTCACGGCAGGGAACGGTCCGGGCACGCCCGGAAGCAGCCCGCCCCCTCCGTTCTGCTGCGGTGGTGCGGCCGGTGCTGCAGCACCCGCCATGGACACAGCACTCGTGATGGCGGAAAAGGTGGGTCCGGCTAGACTGAAAGGCATCCACATTCTGTCAGTGTCATAAAAGTGTCACAAAGGAGGGTCTATCTTCAGACTGTTTTAAAGTTTGACAGCTGGAGAAATGTTCCCAGAGACAACTAATGGAAGGGAGGGATGAGCTGTCAGTATCAATTATCGATCCTGGAAAGATTATAGGCACTGATAAGAAATAAGACAAGTCTTCTGCCTATCACTGAAATGAAAGAAAAGCTCTCAATAGGTATTATACTTTCCAAGTAGGCAGAGTCTAACCAATGAGGATTACGGTAGCCCTCTGATTGGCTGACGGGGAGAAAACGCTTCAGTGAATCTTATTGTTAACATGGAAGAGACAGAACTATCTCTTTCCCCCTAAGTCTGTCTTAATGGAGTAGGAAAGGGTTAAAAGCAGAGATCACAGAATGCATTACTAATTTTCTGACATTGGCTACGAGAATGATACATGACATTTTTATCATTACTGATGATAGCTGTTCCTTGATAGGCGGAATTTTTGATAAAATGAGACGAAATGTAGGAATTTTCTCCAGGTTCGAGGCTAGACATGCAAATGGAGGAAAACAGTAAATTTTAGTATAGTTTATGCCAGTATGCTAATTAATCGGCATACGACTTAGGTTGCATACAGTGAATGGGCGAATTAAAAGATATCGTAAATATAATTGCAATTCCTAACTTTTTAGATATAATCGGAGAGCTAGCCAATTAAATTTGTGTTAATTTAAAATTTCAAACACCTTTATAACTGACAGTTATAAAAACTAATGTTTTTAAAACTAAACTAAACTTCTATTCCCAGTTCCCACCGCAAAAGGATGATTTATGAGAAATTTAAACTTTAACCATGTCTTAACTTTACAAATCAGAGAACTTTAGCGTTATATATACTGGTTTATTGACATGGTTTCAAAAAATGAATTTCATATTCTCTAATGGTTTTAGTAAGTTTTAATAAAATTATTGACCATTTCCTTCTGAAAATCTAAGATTTGCTAAGATTAGGTATTAGCTGAAATGATATTCACGCTCACGAGTTCAAAGCCTCTATCAGAGACAAAAATTTTCGAGTTTTCTTGATCCCAACTTGCAAATCGAACAGTTGAAGCTTGCTAAATAGAAAGTTTTGGGACAACTGAATATCGAGTAATCGATTACATACCTATAAAAAGCGTTAGCTCGATTTACAGTGTGAACTTTTTTAATGGTCGTGAGACTTTTTGGATGGTCGAACACCGAGCTTCTTAGGTCCTTTTTCGATTATAATTTCGTTAGCCCCAAAGGAAAGCTAAATCAGCAAATTTAGTTCAGATTCGTATGCGGACAGCAAGGAATCCCTCGTTACAGTTTTCAGCAAAATCAAATGCTTTTTCGATTCCGTTGAGATTTTAAAAATGATTGAATATCACAAAATGGCAAAATTTCATGACATTTAAACTCTGCATTTTGGACACCAAATTTATAACTTGATTGGTAAAATTTCATTGAATTTTAGCGGTAGAGTGGGAGCAAATATGGCCGTATAAGCAAACTTGTATTAGCAGATAATGGTGTCAGAACACGAAAATGGAAGCTTTGGTTTGTATATGTATCACGAAAAACCAAACTTTAGCGATACGAAGGCAGGCACTAATGTGAGTGCTTTCGAAGAAATTCATTTACAGCAAAATTTTAAATTCCTACAAAAATTTCAAAAATATAATTTTGATGGTCCTGAACATGGATTACCGCGGAGGGTCCGAGAGAGGAAGAGGTCCAAGTCCCTCCCCAGCCCGGACATGTTACAAGCCCTACAGTCGTCGGGGACAGGGAATAAGGAAAAATGGTCTGAAAAAATTAGTTTTTACACTAAACTTTTCCTGAAAATAAACCGAAATTTTTAATTTCTTCTAAAAATTAAATGTTTTGTTGCAAATTATCAGGAAATAAGAAATTTTAATAAAATTAGCGTTAATATTACGGAACTTTCGTCAGTTTTTTAAGGCACAAGCCCTCTCAAAATTTCAGTTCAAGGTTCAAGTCCCCTCAAAGTTTCATTGGGGCAGGGTACCCCCAGGATTCGACTATGTAATGTAAGGTCCTTAATTGTCCTAAAATTTTAAGTTAAGGAAACAAAGGAATCGGGGCGAACCAAAAATTTATTGTCTTCGTTTTAGCTGAACAGCATAAAGAGGTTTTCAAGATTGCAGAACACGTAGCTGAACTGGATGTTTTGATCCAACCTTATGCATGCTCAGTATGAGCTAAAGATTTAAGCTTTAGACCGAAGGCTATACAAACTAACAAAATCAGTCTTTCAAAGCAAAGTCTTTCAGTCTTTCAAATGTTTTCAATTTCAAATCATCTCTAAATGTAACTTGAATTTGGCAAAATAAAATTGACTAACCGGAATAATATTTCCCATCTACCAGATTTTCAACAAAACTTCAACAAGTAGACCCCTAAAAGGGGTGAAGTTCTGCAACCGAGACTTCAAATTCAATACTTTATTGAAAAGCAAACATTAATGATTCAAACACAGCGACATCGGATATTGGTTCTTACTCCGTTAAGCAGTTATAGGTCCTCTCATCTGCATGAATATTGATCTAACCTTTTCCGATTATTTAGCTACTTTTAGGATCACCTGCCTGTTTTCAGATCTACCATGCAAAATTTGCAAAATACAAATTATTTTTATTTGTAACAGTTAGTCAAAACTACAAACCGCAACCCAAAGGAAAATGTTCGGATCTCTTGAACTTTATGACCACAAGGTGTCAACATGGTCCACTGTAAAGTTAGTTAGTGATTGCTACGATGAATATTATTCGTTAATATTTATTTCATTGGAAAGCTCTAAACCTGCTCTATTCAACGGTATAAATAGTTTGTTTTTATCTTGTACTACGAAAAAATTAAGTTCGAAAATGTTAGTAAAATTTGAAAATTTACAAATTTTCGTCTCCTTTTTAAAATTAACTTATTAGTGAAATAACATACGACGAAATGCTTTATATCATCGGATAGAGCATGTTAAGAGCTTTCGAATGATGTCAATATCAGTTAATAGTGGTCATCGTAGCAATCAGTAACTAAGTTCAAAGGAGACCTTGTTGAGTCCTTGTGGTCATAAAGTTCAAGAGATCCAAATGTTCTGTACAGAAAAACGAAATCGAATTTTTTACAGTAGTTTTGGCCGAAAGCAGTTTGCAAATTAATTTTCCCGAATCTACAGTATATACATCAATGATGGTCAATATTATATTAATTGCTGGTCTTTCTAAGTCAATAATAATACGTCTGGATTTATCTACTTTGTATCCTATTTATGTTTTATTGTCAGAGCTAGCTTTCTTTCTAGTGTTGATCTGGTCAGATACTTAACTAATTTAGTCTTCAGCTATTACAACATGGTAATCTTATGTGATAAGGTGATAATTTTATCGAGGCAAACATTGTCCTTTTGCTTCAGTCAGCCATAACAATATTAAAAGCGTAACAGCATTTGTAAGATACAGCCAGTTTGCTAGCCGGCTGCTTGTCAAATGTTCGCAAAATCTGCAGATCTCATTTGCATAAATACTAGATACTCTTCAAAACTGTTTTCAGAATTGAAATTTTAAGGGGGGGGGCGATAAAAATATCCGTGCAATACAAATTCTGGCTCAAGGGGGGAGGATGGTAAACGGGCAATAAAATATTACAAGAACGAGATGTATAATAAGGGTTAACACAAGCACACAAAAATCAAGAAGTAAAATTAATCCAAAAAGGCCAAAATGCGCCATTACGACATGCTTGGCCCCCTTTGGTTAAAAAATGAGCTCAACAGTATACGAGACCAGTGTTGAATATAGGGAAAATTTGAATTGAGAATCGTTCCATAGTGCAATCCCTATCAATTTTCCCTGTCAATGGTTCTGCCTCCAGGCAGAACAAAAATCATTAACGCCGTATTGCCAGTCAGACAGTGCTTGCACTTATATATTGAGGTTTTATATACGTTTTACGTAACATAGCGTTCCCAGTTGAACTAACACTGCAGTGCCCGCAAAAAATTGGGGAAATTCGATGTTTAGTTTATCTTACAATTTTCAAACTGCAGTGGTACCTAATTTGAATAAAACATGGAAGCCAAAAGACTATCGCTTGAGCTTTCGAACAAGTGTTTCTAGAGAGTTCGGAAGTAAACCATTCCCCCCCCCCCCCAATTCCCAAGTAAACTATCTCCCCACTAACGTTTTATCTCACATGAACCTTGGCCCAATTGGTTAAAACCTTGTGTGGATGCATTCCAACACATGTCTGATCAATTAGTATTAAAATTTTAAAACTTTAAAAATTTTAAATTTTCAAGTTTTTTGAGGGGGGAACAAAGGGGAACCAAAACATTATTTTCCTATGATTTTGCTGAGAAGTTGCATATTGCGGGTTTTTGGGTAGTAAAATACGAAACTGAAGACCGTTTTTCGATTCAACTTTTCGTTACTTCTTAAGCTTACTACTTTAGCTTATACTTAACTAAGGAAAAGTTGGATCGAAAAACAGACTTCAAATTCGACGTCTACGACACAGTATATCCCTGTATACACTGTTTCGCCAAGATGGATGGCAAAAAATTTGGGTACCCAAAAATTTTTGGCTCCCCTTGGTCCCCCCTTAAAAACTTTAAAATTTAAAACTTTACAATTTTATTATCAATCAATCAGAGATATGCCTTGGAATGCACCCACACAAAGATTGAGCTAAACCCGTTAAATTTTGCAAAAGTTAGCATCAAGTAAGCCATCGCCCCCAATTGAGTTTGGGGAAGGAATTGTTTACTTGATCCGAAAGATCTTGCGCAACAAATCAGAGGTGGTAAACAAATAGGTTTTACGTAGTTAACGGCTTGCTTAATTGTTAGTTGAGAATGGGCGGGCCCAACATTTATAGAACTGGCATTAAACAATTCCAGATTACAGCTCAAACAAATTTCAAAAATAGCAATATTTAAACAGTCTTACCAGTAACTAATTAATAATAAAAATAAGCAAGCTAAAAACAACATTGGGGAAAACATGGACAATGATTAAATAGTATTAATAGCACTATGGTGACTAGGTGACTAAAGAAGCTACTGTAAACCTGTCATTAGTGACGAAATTAGACTAATGGAGGTTGAACAAAACTGAACTGTAAGGGAGAGAAGTGTTGTAAAGTGACCACCTGTGGACCTCAAGTAGATCTCCTATCCAAACAGGGACCTTGTCCACTTCACCAGGATACCTCGGACAATACATCTATTAATCCTTTTTGTTCACGGACGCCAAATTTCACCAAACCTATTCTCACTAATTTCTGTTCTCATCACAAGTCCTCTCTATTGTAATCTTCTGCTACAGTACCATTATACTGTACAGACGTTTTGTACAGAGGGGGACCCGCCAGTGCACAAACTCAAAACTATTCCTGCTTATCAAAATTAGAAGAGCTTTGAACACAAAAGGCAACTGTAAGCTAATATGAGTAACAGTAATTAATGTCCAAATTTGAAGCGTCCAACTTTACACCAAGCCCCCCTGAGTTTGACTGGGAGGTGGGGTTCAATTTGTAGATGGACTGTAGAAGAGTTAATTAGGGGTGGAGCATTGCAGATTTAACAATAGAGTATTGTTGGCGCATCACTAACCACTAATCTGGTTCTATAAATTGTCAAAACGCCCAGTTTCCCTTCAAATATAGGGGGATGGATTTTGTACACATCCTATTTTGAAGAAACATTGACATTAAGCTAATACTGTATATAATGGGAGGATTGTAATGTAGTGAGAGGTCATGAGGTTTTGTATTATGATTTGAGGGACAAGAAATACGTATGGTACTCAAGTAGTTACTGTATTGGTTCAGTCCACCGTACAGAACAAGGAAAACAGACATACGGTTTATGGATGACAGATACTATCTTTATTTAATACTTCTAGGGTGATAAATAACAAATTGCATTGTAGAAATATTATTACAGTTCAGTGAGTTCTGACCATAGCGACCAGACACCAGGATAAGAGACAGAACAACTCCGAAAAGTTATAATACAAAAGTTGATAGCCGCTACAATTAGTCTAATAAATTAAAATTGCGGTTTTGTTAAGATTATGCTCCGTGCTTAAAGTTTTTAAAATTAAAATCCAGGTAAGATTTGCCATAGGTATGTTTTGGGTCGCGCTCACTTCAATATCACAGAAATTTTGGTTGACACGGAAAATCAGAGTTTGTCACAATTTGGGGTCTTAACTCGATTACCCCCCCAGCACTCAAAATCCTTAAAACTTGACCAAATGAGCTAACATTTGGTGTGGGTATGTTTTCGACCACGCTGAGTTCAAATATCACAAAATTTTTCGATTTCGCGAAATTCGAGTTTTTTTCGATTTCTATGGGGGGACTAAGGGAAACCGAAAAAGTTTTTGTCTTCGATTTTGCTGAAAAAATGTATATAGGGGTTTTCTGGGTCGTAGAACACGAATCTAAAGTCCGTTACTCGATCCAGCTTTTCGTTAGTTCAGTATAAGCTAAGGATTTAAGCTTAAGATGTAAGCTTATACTGAGCTAACGAAAAGCTGAATTGAAAAACGGACTTCAGAATCGTGTTGTACGATCCTGAAAACCCCTATATACATCTTTTCAGCAAAATCGAAGACTAAAAATTTTTCGATTTCCCTTGGTCCCCCCTTAGAAATCGAAAAAAACTCGAATTTCGCGAAATCGAAAAATTTTGTGATATTTGAACTCAGCGTGGTCGAAAACATACCCGCACCAAATTTTAGCTCATTTGGTCAAATTTTAAGGATTTTAAGTGCTGGGGGGGGTAATCGAGATAAGACCCCAAATTGTGACAAACTCTGATTTTCCGTGTCAACCAAAAATTTCTGTGATATTGAACTAGTACTTAAACTTTTATGCTGTTTAATTTGTTCCAGATATTCAGATAGGATTAACAAAACCTACTTTAAAAAGCATGCACCAAACAAGCGCCCAGCCTTACCCACTAAGCAATTATAGTGGTTCCCTGTAGTGTAGCGCAACAACATGATTAAAAATAATTTTTTAGATCTAGGTGAACGTTGTCTTAGATTATACTGGACTTTTGCCGTTAAGAAATTTCCCGGAACGGGCCCAAACCCGAGACTCCTGATTTTACCGGCCGGGCGTTTTTAAAGCCCCGGTACGGCCGATATCGGCCCGGCCCGGCATGCAACAACTGCAATATATAAGCACTAGGTGGCATATACTGTAGTTTACAAGATTTGCAGCATGGGCTAAGGTTGATAAACGGATTTCAGGTTCGTGTTCGGTGACCCCGACAACCCCTACATGCATTTTTAATCAAAATTTTTAGCAAAATCAGAGGCAAAAAATTTCTGTTTCTTTTGCGAATTCGAAAATACATTTTACGAAAGCAAAAACGTTGCGATATTTGAGTTCAATTTTGCCAAAAAGCATAACCATACAAAACTGTAGCTCATTTGATCAGGGTTACCACTCAACATTCTCAAAACTTGACCATTTGAGCTGAAATTTGGAATGGGTGTGTTTTCAACCACGCTGAGTTCATATATCACAGAATTTTTCGAATTCGCTAAATTCGATTTTTTTTTATTCGTACGGGGGGAACAAGGGAAACCGAAACATTTCTTGTCTTCGATTTTGCTGAAAAGTCGTATATAGGGGTTTTCTGGGCCGCTGAACCAGAATCTGAAGTCCGTTTGTCGAGTCGGCTTTTCGTTGGTTCAATATGAGCTTACATCTTCAGCTTAAAACCTTAGGTTATACCAAGAGTGTATAATACCATTGGTATTATAAACTCTTGGTTATACTGAACTAACAAAAAGCTGAATCGAAAAACGGACTCTAGATTCGTATTCAGCGACCCAGAAAACCCTATATACAACTTTTCAGCAAAATCGAAGACAAAAATTTTTCGGTTACCCTTACGAATCGAAAAATCTAATTTCGCGAATTCGAAGACATACCCATACCAAATTTTAGCTCATTTGGTCAAGTTTTTAAAAATTTGAGTAAACGAGACAAGAAACCAGAATTTTACCTAGGTATGCTACATTCATTGTAATAACCTTTATTCTAACATTTAGTCATATCCTGACACAGACGGAACAAATTTATTTAGTTCCTCCCCGAACCCATTGGGGGAGCTGAATAGAAAATAGTTCGCTGCTAGCAGAAAAACACACATTAACACTGTTCGGCTCCTACCTACCTAACTAACACTGCTTTATATATTACGAACGAACGTCTCATTTGTGATTTCTAATGACACTACAAACTACAAAACTAGCTGACTATAACACTTTGGTCGTACAACTTTTCAGCAAACTCTACGTTCCTAAACTGATAAAATAATGGTGTTATAGTTTAGATAAGATCGAGGGAGGTACGGTAGATCCGTCTATTGAAAAGTGGAAAACAATTACTTAAACTATCAGTGGGAATGCCTATCGCTGTCTTGAACAAATGTGAGGAATTAGCACATAGGTAGGTCTCTTTGAACTCCGTTAGAAGCAATCTAGTGTAAAGTGGTCGTTTGAAAACCTGGCGTTTATCCTTAATTGTGATTGGAGGTCTGAAACCACTTTAGTGAAATGAAAACTTTTGACGGGCCTCTTTCAGGTGTTATACAGGATTTTAATTTTGTCACACTGTTCGCGGCGGCACACATTAGTGTCGCCAGATGCATTAAAAGGCAAAGTTTGAGAGTACGGTAGCCGTTTTGCGCATTTACTGTACGCAATTTTTCTCCCCAAAATTGTAACAGTGCCTGAGTGCTAATGCGTCACTTAAAATTGCAACTGAGTTGCAGTTTCATGGTTCCCAAGAAAATTTGTGTCTGTCCTTTGTCTAACAGGGCAGAAAACCTCTTTTTCACCATCTTCAGCATTGAAACTCTTATTATACACTCTTTGCATAATGAGACTAAAAATTTTAATGTATCTAAATGGGCTCTCACTCAGTTTTGTGATACTATCAGTAACTGAACGCTAGGGGTCACCCCGTCACCTTGACAGGGAATTGTTTCACTTTTCCAGTTTCAATTCCAGCACAAAAATGACACAAACAGAGCATATATATTGCAGATTTCAACAGGTTGAAATTGGCGAAAATATTTAGACAAAGCTAAAATGAAGTAATTTGAAGTTTCTATGAAACTGAGATTAATATGAAAACGATAATAGCGGTATTATTATTATTTTTGTTAAAACCATGAAATTGTGCTGCAAATTTTCAGCCAGTCTGTTTGTTGGATTTATTTTTTGTCTCGCCTTCACGCTAATTACAACAATCGTGGAGAGACCGACACACCAAACCATGGCATGAAAGTATTCTCCCCCAAAATGAAAATTACCAATTCACGAGATGTAGAAAATATTTAGAAGAGTTTAGACTTTAGACTTCTTGCAAAAAACTGACTAACTATTTTAGGATTCGGATGAATTCTCCGTGTGAATGAAAGGTTTTAAAAGGCTATTGAAAATTGAAACCTTATTTTTATGAGAGAAAATCAGGATCTTTCCTGGACAGCCCCCCAGGTCCATAATCCGCAAAACCTGACCAAATAAGCTGAAATTTGGTATGGGTTCGTTTTTGACCACAGTGAGTTCAAATATTGCATAAATTCGATTTCTTTTAGTTTCGTAAGGGGGAGCCAAGGGAAACCGAAAAACTATAGGAAATTTCGGGGACGCAAAACGTGAATCTGAAGTCCGAATCTGAAGTCAAAAATTGTTTCGGTTTCCCTTGGTCCCCCGTTCCCTTACGATTCGGAAAAACTCTAAAACTTTTGCGATCTTTGAACTCGGCGTGGTCGAAAACATACCTAAACCAAATTTCAGCTCATCTGGGTCGAATTTTACGAAATCTGGGCCAGGGAGGGTTTTCCTGAAAAGATTCAAAAATCCTTAATTTTGGTGAGAAGTGAAATAGCAAATAGCAACACATTAGACATAAATTTGCCCGTAAAAAATAATAGGATTAAAAGGACTAATTCTCACGCAGAAGGTGTGGGGTGGATTCTCCGTATGGTCTCGCTGTTCGGAGCTTTGCTTAGTGGTAGTGTGTTTACCACGATCATGTGAAATCAGACAACTCGAGTTCGATCGCCGCCCTGGACACTTTTCTTCTCATCTTTTAATCATCATTTCAACTTTTCAGGCAAAGTTGTATTTGCTTCCGAGAGGACAACGGGACAGATCAATCCGAAAAAGGACAATGCGAAAAACCTACAATGTACGTCTTAGTACCGCACTTCAGTCTGAGAATGAGAACGGTCTTTCAGTAAAACTGTAGTCAGTTGTAAACATTGTACCCTACTGAAAATCGCTGTCCGCAGATCTACAATGACTAAGGGGCCTTACCCGAAAAAGTGAATTGCGGTCGACTTAAGATTAGCTCTACTAAAGCTTGACCTTCCCTTTTTAACATTTTAATTCAAGAATTGGGCTAAATTTAACAAGTCTAGATGTACTTAATCATACGCGAAAAGGCCCATAAGTGGACATTTGACGTCCAGTCCACAATTCGTTCACATCAATTTCCAGCCGAAGTTATTCAATCAACTCTGACTTTAGCTATAGGGAATGGGAGAGGACTGAGAAGCAATGTAGTGCTAGTTTCAAATTAGCAATTGCAGTAGTACCTGGACATGTCCGACCATTAATAGTTAGATACAAAAATTTCATTATACATGTAGTACATTAATTAGACGACACTAACAAAGGACACTTTGTATTGGCTTGAAAGCTCAAAATTGTTCGCTGATACTCAACTCAAATTTCAGATAAACTCGTCCGAAATGTCAAAGTCGCTGCAGTTATTCTGTCTTTACTTCTACAGTATGTTAAACATGTTTAACTGGGTGTAAGTTTTATTTGTTAAGAGCTAAATACAATGTTCTTCTAAAGAGTTAAGCAAACATATCAACCCGGCTTGATCGCTCTTTAGCTTCAACTCTTCTTATATCCCAGCCCGCTGCTACTGTGTTGATCTCAGTGCTCAAGTGTCTTGGAACGAAAATTTGACACAAAGCGAAGACATTCTAAAAATTTCCAAAAACTATACTCATGTCAAATTTAGGTATATATATAATCTTTTGATTTTTGCAAAATTTTATGACCAAGAACTTTCGTTATTTCTAGAAATTCCAAGCAACAGTTTGCAGAGATTATTCTACTCTTTTCTCTCAGTACCCCCACCTGCCAAGGATTTGGAAGATGGGAGAAACTGGATAGCTTTGCGTCAGAAGACAACATCTTTGTCACCGGGGAACATTGGAAGCTTAAATGAGAGGCTTAACTAGACAACAAGTATCAAAACAGAAGCTGTTTCCTGAAACTCTTCTGAGTTCGCTCGCTTCAAGTCAACGGTTTTTTCCAACCACAGAAACAAAACTCCTTTAGCTCTGCTCTTATACGGGGAGGGGCTCGCTGTTTCAAATTGCCAAATTTTAAACACCAACTAAGACTATTACCTACCATGCTTATAACCTCCAGCTTCCAGGAATAACTTACAGAGTTTGTACAAAAGGCACACAGCTTACTACCGCCAAACAACTGTCCTTTTGACTTTTGTAGTATTTTGGGCAGTATTGTAAGGGAAATACTTATTTCATACTAAATGATACTAATAATCTAATAATAAGAATATAATGTAATAATGCATATAATAATATAAATAACATATATATAATAGTAATATTAAATAATCCTAATATTTTTCGACACCGGTCAATTTTACTTTCGGCTTGCGGGCGCCGGTCGGGTCAGAACGACGGTCCTCACTGGTCAATACAGGCAGATCGGAACAAGTTCAGCCCTGTTTTTCTGTTCATTTTCAAAATCTTTATCAATATGTTACAAATGACAAAATCTAATACAATATTATTATATGTTAGAAAGTTTAAATTTCTGGAACAGGGAACTTTATTGTGATGTCACAGCAGCTAAAAGTTCACTTTCTAGCCTGGTTTCAAGACGTATGCACCCATAGTACACCCACTGCTTGATTCAGACCCAAAACCTTTTGAGTCATGATCCTTGGGTGGAGTGCTTCTTTATCCACCCCTTGCTTTTCTTTGATCCGCTCTGGATTTTTTCCGAAATCCAATTTTAAAGTGGTGTGCGGGAAGGTAGTGCTCCACATCAATTTTTGAGTCATGGAACAATATTCTGCAGAAAGTTTGCAAATTTATTCTTCATGATCCACTTATCAAAAACAATTCATATACCTTCCATTGCACAAAATTTTAAAAATAAAATTAAAAAATTAAACTTAATTTTACTGAATCTGTAAAAGACTTGTAATGGCTAGTCTGCTTTCTGTCCGCTCACCGAAGCTAGGCAGACTCTAGTACATTCTAAAAATCAAAAAATTTAAAAAGTTGAGGCCAAATTGTTTCTTAAAATTTTATTTTAACACCTCCCCATTCTAGATGGGCGGATCGGATGCAGTGTAATTGGAATCTTATATGTGTAAAAATTCAAAAATTAAGTATAGTAGAAGCTCCAAATGTGCGTCTACCCCTAAAGTGCGTCAAAAAATTTTCAAGGTCCTCTAATTTTCTTGGCGCGGCATTACAGTAAGACATTTTTATATCACGTTATTCTTTGAGACGAGCTCTATCCAATGATGTAAATTTCTGACAAATATCATGTTTTTAGTAAAAAACAGCAGGTGACCGTGACGCACATTCGGACTCTATGTGACGCACATTTGGACACTAGCGACGCACATTAGGACATAGTCCTTAAGGTGGTGATTCCTTTTGGGCACATATTGTTGGTTGACGGCTCAAACCAAGATGAAATTTGATGAAACTTTTCAAAATAAGTTCATTTGGTGTTCTAACACTCTCCACGCAATCCCGCTTCGAAATTTCGAGATTTCCGTTCAGGACGGGTTTTGCTAATTCCTGACAGTTGAGCAGCAGCTGCATAGTTATGACTATACTCATCTGAAAGAGCTTGTTGAGCTCTACATTTTTGCTTTTGGAAACAACTTTCTAGCTCTTCTCCAGTGTGAGATATAGCCGATTTTCTTATTTTGGCATTGAAAACTTGTCATTTTTGCAGAAATCAAATAATCCGCGATTTCTTGAGCTACGCAATCCGTAAAATTATACTAAGGGTGGCGATTTGAAGGTCTCGTCGAGGCCGATTATCCGAGGCATGATAATCTTCCAACTGCTATCCCGTGAGCTGCTATCATAAAAAATGTAGTTTGTGCAAAAACACGACCAAATTTTTTCCAGCGATTGTGGAGCATTTACTATGCAGGCTAGAGGGTTGCCACTTACTAGACGTGTTTTACACAAAAATACCCAGGGACCCTTTTTTAGTTGCCCCGATTGCTGCTTTCTAGCTAAAGTGGCCGCTTGCTAAAGTTGGGAAAAGTAGGCAAAATCCAGGTTGCGCAAACATTTTAACAGATTTCTTCAGAACGAAGAGTGATTTCATGATAATTAAAAAAGGGTCCCCAGCTATTTGATAGTGGAATCAAATGGTGTAGCCGATGCCTCACGAAAAAATTTACTTTCGTCTGCAAAAATTCTGGAAAATTAAAGTACTTCGAAAATCCAGTAAAATAGTTTCCGAAAACTGAAGTTAGTTTTATTGCATTCATTAGAAAGAGAAACTGTTAAGCTCCATTTTGATATAAATATGGCTTCTTAAGTCCAAGTAATGAATGAGTAATAAGGGTTCAAAGTTGATGTCTCTAAAAGGAATCACCACCTTAAAGTGCGTCAAGGCTAAATTTTTATTAATTAAAAAATCATAGAGATTGTTGTATAGCAAAATAGGTCGTAAAATTGATAAAATATCTTTAGAATATGTTAATTAACCATCAGAAAAAGTTTCAGCTTTGCCCGATAATCACAGCTTCTGGTAAAAATCGAGAAAGTCAAAAAGTCAAAATCGCACAAAAAGGGTGACGCACATATGGAGCTTCTACTATAGCATGTTCGATAATTTTTTCGTAAGAATCTTCTAACACGTCTAATTCTTAGTAGTTTTACTAATGTGGTTGACGCTAGAAAATTGGTTTTACTTGTACTAGAATCTTATCGTGAGCGGATGTGAAGAAGACTAGCCATTACAAGTCTTTTACAGATTGAGTAAAATTCAGTTTAATTTTATAATTTTTATTTTTAAAATTTCTTGCAATAGAAGGAATTTGAACTTTTTTGATAAGCGGATCATGAAGACGAATAAATTAGCAAGCTTTATGCAGAAAATTGTTCCATGTCTCAAGAATTGGTGTGCAGCGCTACCCTCCCCCTCTTTAAAATTGGACTTCTGAAAAAGTCCAAAGCGGATCAAAGATAAGTAAGGGGTGGATCAAGAAGCACTCCATCCAAGGATCATGACTCAAAAGGTTTTTGGGTCTGACCCAAGCAATGGGTGTGGTAAGAGTACATTCGTGATTTCAGAGATAGTTTTAAATGAGTTATAAGTTTTTCAGTTTTGGCTGTTTTATTTTTCCCTCATACTGTTTTATTCTAAGATCCGCGTGCAGTAATTAGCCAGGCAAGCGTGGATTGAAGGGAAATATGCTAGACCTGATATGTATGTATAATAGGTTCTTTACTGGAGTACCAGAGAGGATTCAGCTACAGGATGATGACCATCTTATACAACATCAGCTTTAGTTAGCAATTGATGAAAATATCCTCCCTAAAATAACCAAGGCATTATACAAATTATATTAAAATAGCAAAATCAGCAAAAATTATTTGGAGAACGTAAATTTAGCAGTTTACGTCAACATAAGGCTGAAATGGAATTATCTAAGTGGATAGCTCATTACGCCTTTGATGTGCCCCCAGTGATTGGGAATGTAGTCTTGGATTGTTTGATCACAAATTTGCGATACATGCTATGATTATCAATAAAGGATTAATTTGACTCTCTCCTTACTAATGAGTATGACAGAGTCTCACTAGAAGGATCAGTAATGAAGCCCAGGTTAATAAGTTGTCTCTACCCACACACAAGGATAGCGCATAACAGGCATTTATCTCAATTAACACAAATCTATCTTGGCTTATATTAAGGATCTTTGACGCAAAAATTTTCTTATCTACGGATATCCAAAATGATGAGAAATATAATAAACAAAGCTGAAAGGTAGATACGGTAGGGATTAGTGTTGTTGTGTTCACCGTCCCTGTCCAGACCGCTTAGCCCAGGTTCACAGATCGTCCGGCCGGTAAAATACTGAAATACTGCACTACACTATATACGAAGAATGTATATGAAACCGAAATATCCATTACATACGTAGTTACAATGTAACTGTAACGGATAGGGCTGACACATAGTCAACCTATCTGTTACTGCTGTGTGTCTCTCTCTCTCTCAGTCACGTGACAGAGAGACACACAGCAGTAACAGATAGGTTGACTATGTGTCAGCCCTATCCGTTACATAACAAATGTGATGCATAGGAAATAGGCTTCTATGTATGCTTCGATGCCTATTCAAACACGTGCCACTACAGTTTGGAACGAACTTAAACTAAAGCTTGCTTCGACTGTGCCTGGGAGGCGCAATTGGTTGGTAAACCATTGTCCGATATCCAAAGGTTGTGGGTTCGATACCCACCTCAGGTCCGAATTTTTCGGGTCGGAGGCGCCGTAGTGACATCTTTTTTCGTTTACTATTCTGCCTATTCTAGCTGCAGACTGTAAACAGACTGGCGGGACCGTTGTCATAAACTGGATAAAACGTGCCATCAATTTTTTCATGTTTTAGCTGGCGGTTAAAGAGATCTTTTTTGCGTCTCATCATTATACACAAGAAGTATGCGAGGTCGAACGCATAAACTATTTTAAACGAACTTAAGGTGGTGATTCCCTTTGGTCACATAAAGTTTGCACCATTATTATTCATTCATTACTTGGAGTTAAGAAGCCATTTTTATATCAAAATGCAGCTTGACATTTTTTCTTTTCAATGCTTACTGTGAAACTAATGTTGCTTTTCAAAAATATTTTTAATACATTTTAGAAGAAATATAATTTTCCAGATTTTTTGCAGACTCAAGTAAATTTTTTCGCGAGACATCGGTTATATCAATCGATACCTCCATCAAATAGCTGGGGACGATTTTTTATTTATTATGAAATCGCTCTTCGTTGTAGAGAAAAAAGCTGAAATGTGTGCGTAACCTGTATTTTGCCTACTTTTTCGAAATTTGTCAAGCGATTACTTTAGCTAGAAAGCAGTAATCGGGGAAACTAAAAAAACGTCCCTGGGTATATTTGTACAGAACACATCTGTTCAGTGGCAGCCCTCCAGCTTGCGTGGTGAATGCTCCACAATCTCTGGAAAAAAATTGGTCGTGTTTTTGCAAAAACTACATTTTTTATGATATCAGCCTACGGGATAGCTGTTGGAAGACGATCATGCGTGGGATAATTTGCCCCTATGAGACCTTCAGATCGACGCCCTTAGTTTGATTTTACGGCTTGCATAGTTCAAGAAATGATGGATTATTTGATTTCAGCGAAAATGACAAGTTTTCGACGCCAAAACAAGAAAATCGGCTATATCTCACGGTAGAGAAAAGCTAGAACGTTGCTTTAAAAAGCAAAAATATGAAGCTCAACGAGATCTTTCGAATGAATATAGTCTTAACTGTATAACTGCTGCCGAACTCTCAGAAATTGGGAAAAACCGTGCTGACTGGAAATCTCGAATGTTTGAATCGGGATTGCTCGGAGGGTGTTAGAACGCTAAAAGAACATATTTCGGAAAGTTTCGTCAAATTTCATCTTGATTTACGCCGCCAACCAACAATATGTGCCCAAAAGGAATCACCACCTTAAAATGTCCAGTTAACCCTGTTTCTGACTTCTGAGGTTTCAGAAAATATATACATGCTCAGACTTAACTTGAATAATGAACTCTCAGCAAATTTCACTCTTTTGGTCCAGTTTTAACATAGTTTGGAGGTGAGGTGGTGGTAGTACCACAAGCGAGATTTTCCATATAAATATTGAAATGGATGAAACAATTTTGAAAACATTAGATGAATTAACTTTGCTTGGCAGGCTATCGTTATACAAATCTTTGGTACCAGAGACCGCAAGAATAGATGGCTACCGTCATGGCTTTGCCCATGGGCAGACATCAAAGTTTTATTTAAGCTGTAGACAACAAACTCAAAGGTTTCAGGTAAAAGAGTGTGAAAGGAGCTTCGAAATGAGCCAAGGTGTGATTCAGCCCAGCTATAGACCATGATCGTCACCTATTGTGCTGATAACAAAGAAAGATGGCACTCTCAGTTTCTGCGTGAATATCGGAAACTGAATGCCACCACCAAAATGGACGTCTTTCCGCTCAAACGGATTGATGAAATCTTGGATGCTCTGGGAAACGCCAGATATTTCACTACCTTAGACAGACACGGCTAATGGTTATTGGCAAATCAAGTTGACGGATAAAGACCCCGACAAGACTGCATTCACCACCTTGTATGTCTTGTACCAAGAGTACATAATAAGGAAGAGTGTGACAAGCGCCCCACTCTTAGTTATTAGGCTGCAGACATCATCTGCACAATAACGGCCTGCCACCCCCACAACTGAGTACCTAGTGGCCCTCCACAACTGAGTACCAGGTACACAATTGTGTACCAGCACTCGCTTGTATGTTTACATGTTGAAGCTAAAAACATTCTGTCAGCAGCTGGCCACTTTTGAGCTTCAACATGTAAACATACAAGCGAGTGCTGGTACACAATTGCGTACCTGGTACTCAGTTGTGGGGGAGGTCACTAGGTACTCAGTTGTGGGGGAGGTAGGCCGTTATTGTGCAAATGATATCTGCGGCTTAATAACTAAGGTGGGACGCTTGTCACACTCTTAGTTGTTATGAACGCTTGCTTGTACGAATTTACGGACATGCCATTTGGGTTGTGTGACGCTCCGGCAACTTTCCAGCTCCTTGTTGACATAGTCCTTTCTGCCACAATTGTCTAGCCTACATTGACGACAGCGTGGGTGGTGTTCTGTCCTACCTTTGACCAGCATTTGATTGACTTAGGAATGATTTTTAACCACCTAAGAGAAACTGATCTGGTCCTCAAGCTCAGTAAATGCACCGTTTGTCAAGAAAAGATTATCATCTTGGGCCATCAAATTTCCTGCGGAGGTATTGAACCCAATCTTGAAAAAACTGCTACTATCAAAACTTACCCCAGACCTAAAATGGTTACAGAGAACTTCATCGGTCTATGCTCTTAATACTATCGCAGATTTATTGAAAGATTCAATACCATTGCGAACGAACTTCATCAGCTGACCAGGAAAAATGTACTGTTCAACAGGACAGAAGGCTGTGAGGCTGCCTTCAATGCATTGGAACAAAAGTTGACCAGCGAACGCACTCTTCTTTAAACTGACTTTTAGCAACCCTTAATCGTCACTACGGATGCCAGCGACATTGGCGTGCGTAAAAGTGTTCAGCCAACAGCATCAGGACGGAGAGAAGCCTGTTGCTTTAGCACCGCGTCTTAACGGATTCCGAACGAAATTATAATACTACTGAAACAGAGTGTCTTGACATGATTTTTGCAGTGAAGTCTTTCCGTCACTAATTGTACGGACATCGATTCACGTTGGTTACATTTGGTCGGCTTGCCAGACATGCGATCCTACAACTTCGACGTGAAACATAAAAAAGGAAAAAGCAATTAGCTTGCGGACCCGCTGTCCAGATACCTTCTTATACCAACTACTAAAGATACTTGTCAAACACCAGTGAAGGAAGCCTACAATGACATTAATGGACAGTCCTACACAGTCAGTTCACTTATTTGTGAAGAGCTTCAAGAAATTAGGCAGCAACAGAAAGAGGACCCTGACTGCAAGGATTTGATTGCATATCTGAAGAATAATATGATTCCCCAGGATCCAAAGCGAGCAACGGGAGTGATTTTTGCATCCCCTAGTGACGACCTCCCAGACGGCATCCTTATGCAGCTATCCCAAAATAGCACAGCTTGGTTTGTTGTTCGAGCAATTGGAAATCCCTCAGAAACGAAAACTCTGCTTCAAGCCTAGCATTATCATCTTGGGTATAAAAAGACTTATTTGAAATCGTTAGAACGCTACTTTTGTCCGTCCATTCATGCGGACGTGAGGAAAACTGTGAAATCAGTCACGGCTGTTAAGCTCGCAAAGTGCCCATGAATAAGACCAAAGCTCCTCTCTTCCCAATATAAATTGTTTGTCGTTTTGAGTGTGTTGGTGTCGATATCCTTGGGCCATTCCCCATGTCGCAATATGGCATGAAGTACATCATTGTCTTCATGGATTATTTTACTAAGTAACCAGAATGTGCTGCAATTCCCTAAGAAACAGCAGCAACAGTCGCTAAGATCTTTGTTACTGACATCCTTTGCAGACATGGTGCACTTCGACGGTTGTTGTAGAGGCACCAATTTCGTGTCAGAATTGTTGGCTGAAGTACTCGCTTTGAATGAAACTCAGAAAATTTCTACGTCTCCGTACCATTCTCAATATGATGGCCGGGTTGAACGAGTCTATGGAAAGCTGAAGGCAATGCTTACTGCTTCGAATACGAGCAATACTGATTAGGATGTTTAAAATCCCTTAGTCCTGTTTGCGTATAAAAGCGCTGAACATGAAAGCGCTAAAATGTCTCCGTTTCGAATGGTATATGGAAGAACACCCCCTCTGCCAATTGATGCTGTGTTTTCTCTGCCAAACTATAATGATCACCTATAATAATCTTATGCGAATGGCGAATAGTATCTCAACTTCGAGCTATCTGGAGCATTGCGATATGATTCTGTTGGCATAAGGTAAACAGAAAATCAATTATGACAAAGAAGTTCGAACCAAGACCTGGACGGCCACGGCAGGAGATACGGTGCTGCTGCATTTTCCAAAGCGACGCTAACTTGCTCTACAATGGGAAGACCCTTATGAGATTGTTTAGGTGCAATTCCCTGTTCTCATAGTACCCATAAGAAGCAGGACCGACAGCAGAGCGTTCATGTCAACCCAACATCTGGTACTATAAGAACAGGGAATTGCACCTAAACAATCTCATAAGGGTCTTCCCATTGTAGAGCAAGTTCGCGTCGCTTTGGAATTTATATATATATATATACATATATATATATGTATATATATATATATATATATATATATATATATATATGTATATATATATATATATATATATATATATATAGGCTTGTAGGAATCTGATGGAGCCCCCAAATTTAGGAGAAAATTTAATCTCATTGTGCAGTCTTCTGCAGAGCAATTAGACTACAGTTGGTTTTCGTTAAAGGGGTAGACAAAGGTAAAACTGAGGTCATTTAATCAGATTCCCTGTTCTACAGTATACTGTTAAATTCAGGCCTACTGCCTGGGCTAGACCTGAATTGTAATGGCGGGGCGATTGCAGGTAGTACGAGCCGTGGCCTAGATCCGCACACAGTGGGTGTGCCTTGCCTGACTAACAACTAAACGTTACCATGCTGATGAATTCCATAGGCTTCGGAAGTAACCAACTAAATAACCACGTGGCGGACAAATGAATTTAATGATAAAGAAATAAAAAGGACCCAACCGGTAAAGACGGCAACACAACACTACACTGAATCAGACAAATCTTGCAGATCAGGTTAGCTATAAGAACTGATGATTTTACACAGAAGTACATTTTAGGTTGACCGGTTGCATGTAAATTTTAGCGCCTGCTAAAAACCAGTAAGGAGAAGAGGTTGCTACCAATAATTCAAATTAAAAGAGTTAGAGAATTTCATAGTAAGTATATACCATGTGACCAGTTATGTCAGCTTCCTGGCACGTTTAAGTCCATGGTAGTAAAAACGTAACAAGTAAAATTAATTAAAAATCAATTATAAAATGGTAGCACTTGGAAGTCTTTCAATATAAGCAAAACATGGGGAATTATACCAAAACACCCATTAACCAAAAAGAACACCGTAAGTAATACAACACGGTCAAAGATAGAAACTAGAAAACTTCAAAAGTAAAGCTCAAAAGAGACTGAAAAGAGTCGGAACAAACCCACAATGAAAATAGTAACCAAATACCACTATTATATAAATCCACGACGAAAAAGAGAAATACAACAATCATACAGCATTCATTGATCTGTCACAATTGCGCTCACAAACATACGTTTACATTCGCACACATATAACAAATTTTCAAAAACAAATAGTACAAATACTGCATTTATCTGTACACAAAGTTTCAAAGTATTTGTACACAAGTGAAAATGACCTAACTAAGCTATACAGACTACATAAAGTACTATAGAATATAGAGAACTAGGCTAAATTTTCCTATTGATCAAGTAGTGATATCGTGAGATATCTTATCTGTCGAAAACTGAACCTAATGCACTAACAATGCACAAAATCCTACGTAACAAAAATCAATGCACAAGGTATGAGGTATAATATATATTGCAAATAAATTTCTAACTATAATCCAAAGAAATTTAAAATACGAAAGAAATCCAATAAAACTCCATAAACAATATAAATATCTTAAATCAAGTAAAAATTTACTACATCCTCCA
This sequence comes from Trissonchulus latispiculum, assembly GCA_030248195.1. Lineage (NCBI taxonomy): Eukaryota > Metazoa > Nematoda > Enoplea > Enoplida > Ironidae > Trissonchulus > Trissonchulus latispiculum. Next base: position 96,327 of record JASAND010018167.1, read on the forward strand.
CCGGTTAAAGAAAAAGATCGCCTGATCATAAACAAGATAAAAATTAAAGGCACAAAATAAAGCACTTAAACATAGGGGGAAATACTGAGGAAGGGGATACACGTATAAGCAAAATACTGAACGAATTATAAGTATATATGGCAGGAAAAATTCAAAACTGTACATACTCATAAAGCATAAACATAAAGTACAAGATGACTGAAAACAATGACAACAAAATTATGGCAAAAACTTAGCTACCGGTTGTTAGAAGACACTTTTACGGGGTTAGTAAACTGAGCAAAATTAAAGACAAATATAAAACAAACAAACAAATAAGAAATGTATATGAAAGTCTAAATTTAGTCAATGTGTTCTAGTTGTTGTAGTCATGGAAATGTCAATGTTAATTTGGAATGAGGAGGAATGTAAATTTAGCTTCTTTGGGAAGAGTTCACAACCGTGTTCTCGTTAGAGATCGAACGGCTAACTCAATATATTTCAGGATCGGAGCTGACCATTATTTCGCGTCATCGCTCGGCAGTTATATCCATAGTTGTATCCGTAGTCGTAGAAAACACACACATACAGTGCAGGTTCTACTGAGTCGCCAAACTGTACAGCCAAAAGATAGTGAAAGACTACGATAGAAATTCTAAAGAAATCTAAGATAGAATCTAGGAAAGAGAAAGAATCGAGAAGTGAAAGAGAAAAGATAGAAAATTCTATACACTCATGACTAGAATTTCGCTGTTGAAAAAGTAAATTTCTACAGAACACTTATGCACATGAACCCTTAAAGCCGAGCTTGCTCCGTGAAATGTATCACAAAATTACAATACACGTATGTATACTATCAATGGCACGAGATGAAAACAAACAAAAATTATCAGTAGTAACTAGCTAATGATTAACAACCACAAATAACAACCAAAATTAAGTAGAATAACATAAGTAACCATATCAAATAACAAAACACAATATTTTTGGATTTTTAAGATATTTGTATTTTTAGGCATTTCCGTTTAACGTAGGTATCATCAAACTATCAAAATACATCTCTAAACGCGACTATACATTATGCAACAAAATTCCTATATTCTAAACAACAAAACAAGCACAAACAAGAGATTCAAAAATCAAAATACTCGTACGTACACTGGATTATACATATTGACTGTAGGCAATTACTAAAAACAATAAATCCTGAATCGGAGCAGCTCAAATGACCAAAATTATCCAAATTATCCGCTGCTGTTAAATCTGAGGCTTTGTCTATTCCTTTTTTGAAACATCGTGCACGTTCTAGCCTCTTTCTAGTCCAATTAAATTGCCTTTACAATCGAAGAACAAATAGAATCCTGTTTTAGTTCCACATCGTGAAAAACAAATCCTCAAACAAAACATCATCCGTTTAAGAAAAATAAATCTTAACAAGTCGTTTCAAACTACGTAAATTTAGATGTTTTTAGTATTTGCAAAAGGGCAAAAAGAAAAACAAAAAGAAAGAAAAAAATAAGGCCTGAACCCTGGTAATACCGCCTACTGACCTCCAGGTCAATACCCAATACACCAAAAGTCCAATCGCACCTAGGATCCTCTAGGATCATACGTCGACCATTGGGAGGAATATCAAAATACGACAACCGCTACACCTCATGACTTGGCGTAGGCAACAATGATCGACGCTGACTTCTTTGCTGGTAATAATCTCGACGAGTAGGCTTACTACGCAACTGCAAGTGTTCAAACGGAATTGCATCTCCAGGACTTGCTTCCAGGACTCACTTGGAAGTGAGAAACTAGGCATATACCGCTCAACATCCCACTGCGTCAACCGTTTACGAATTGAAGGATCCTTTGCTGGAAGATTTGGTCCAGGCGCCAAACGAGGCCTGACCTGTGTAGGCTTGTTACCAGCCACAGGTTCTGACAACGTGGTATGACGATGATGTAGAGCAGGTCGAAGAGGTAACAGATCAGAAAGTAACCGTTTCTGCTCATGACGACGACGAGATCCTCCTAACTGTGGAGCACGCAGCAAAAGAGCCGCTGGAAAATAACAAGATTTCTTTGACAAAAGATGACACGCAAAAATAGGATCAAATGGAATAGCTATTTCAAGGTAAGAAATTGTCTGGTACGGTTGAACCGGACAATAAGTACCAGTAGGATCACCTTGATCCTTATCCGCTACAGATGGACGCAAGACAAAATTTGGCAAGGGCGACTGACCTACGAGATACCAATAAGGTGGACAAAGTTTGCCATCCTGATATGCCTCAACAGCATTCTGCATACGCTGACCAATAATGGTTTTGCGTTCCCGCATTGCGTTTCCCGTTAGTAAGTTGCCTGTTGCATCAGTCAAGTCCATGATACCATCGACCATGAAAAACAACAAAATATGCAAATACATGCAGCCAATCATATTCTCACCAGTTTGCTGTAAGCAAACATAGACTGGCGACTAGTGGCATCACAGCCGGTTCCCACAAAAGGATGACCTTCAGCCGCTTTAGCGAAATACTTCTCACAATTGTCCAAGAGAAAACGTAACTCTGGCTGCTGATAAAACTTTTCCCAACAAGTGATGTAAGTCAATACAGGTCGGTAAGTCTGTTTCCAAAATTCCCTTAAATAAGGAGAATCCTTCAACTGATTGTCAACGCAATACTTGATCTGAACACAATTAAGACGCTTAGCATGACGAAGAACCCAATCAGCTAATTCTGGCAAGTTCAAAAGCTTGCACTTGAAATACTGATAGGCAGTTTCTGCACAAGGAAAGCGATAACATTCGTCCAAAAAAAGAAAACCGCCGTCAACGTTATTCATAAAGCTAGCTGCATAAGGAAAGCGAAAGAAGGTCTTCATAAACAGAAGTTCCGCTTCCTCTTCAAAATCAGATAGATAAGCTGAATTAAAACCTCAAACACGACCTTTAACAATCAACCAAGTGATTGCATCACAAATAGCACGCCATCCAGCAATCAAAGTGTTGTTGAGACGCATAAGATGATACAACTGTTCCCTATAACGACGAATCAACAAATGTGGCCAATTATGAATTTCCGGGAAGATCTTAGGATAAAATGCCTTAAACGCTTCATGACGAGAAGGACCACTGGCTGAAATAACAAAAACCTGATGGAAATTTCCTTGAGCATCCATCATGGATGGAAAGGTAAGCGAAATAGTACACTCCGTAGCTTCAAGACCCGTCTCTGGGCTAGTATAGAACCGAATGTCTGGAGTAAGAGTGGTCTTAGGCCAATTCGGATGCTGTTCCTCAACTAGCAACTTAATTAACTCCAAAAGATTCACGTTCAAGTTCAAGAAGTTCAACCATGGTGGTACAATTAGCTCGAAAATGGTCCACAAAACAAGATCTAAAAGCCGCTAGAATAGGATGCATAAGCTTAGGGTTCTCCTTGCACGAAACTGGGAATGGGGTGATCCGAGTATTACCTGCGAAACGATGAGCTGCATACGGAGAGAACATATCTGCTGTCGCACGCTGAATATCTCGATGACTAAGGTTATCATAAATGTCAAATGGATAGTAGACAGGAATAGTAGTTTCCAAGGAAACACCAAAATCTAGATGAAAACGAATATCTCTACAAATGAGAAGGACTTCACGAAAAGAAAAATTCTGCTGCCTGAAACCACGATTTAACCAAGTGATGTAGACATCCTTACTAAAGGGAGCTGAAACTTCAAACTGTTGATTCTTCGTAGTTTCTGGACGACATTCCAACCACGTCTGATAATTAGGAATACGACGAATGAGTTTACTACCTTCCGTATCATTCTGAACAAACGCATAAGAAGAAGACACTGTTGGTTCCTGAACCCTTGGTGGTTCCGGATTGAGAACACTATTCCTAAAGGAATCTGCTGCCTTAACATGTTCCGATGAAGGAACCTGAATTGGAACAAAAGATGGAGGAATAGTTGGTACTAGTAGTAATTAGCGTCTGTATATGAACAAAGCTCTTAGCTTCTTAAATATAACAGGCGCTAATTACTACTCATATTTACGGTAAATTTGCTTCTCATGATTTGCATACCAAGAAAGCTCTTCATTTCTTAATTATAACCAAACTCTAATTAACACCCTTATTTTACAGTAAATCTGGTTCAAATCCTACGCTCACTTGAACAAAGCTGTTAGTTTCTTAACTATAACCAGACTCTAATTACTACCCTTGTTTTACAATAAATTTGGTTCGAATTCTACCATACAGTTGAATGAAACTTTTAGCCTTATTATCGTATGTTATAAATGTTGGTACGATATTAAATTTTATTTCAGCATCCAAAGCGAAGAATATAACGAAGACCAAGAATACAGAAAACCAAGATCCATCTGCTTTTTCGGATATTTTATTGTTTGTATGGTTGTATTTACATTTGCGGCGTTACCTCTATTTCATTTTATAGTTTATTGTTTTAGGTCATTTTAGACAGAATATATTGGAAGAAAATTCTCGAACATTAATTTTGCTTCCATGTTGATTTCATTAAACAACCATATTCTTTGTTTTAGTTTAAAAGTGTGCGGCACCTACTTATCAGAAACATCATTAATGCTTTAACATAAAATAATTTATTTGCATGCATAAGTAAAGAGCAATGACATGAATCAATTATATTTAATCTAAAACTTGTTTAAAAAATCTAAGATCAAACGAGCGCGATGAATGGCGCAGAAAATTTTAGTGTTTGTTGCGAGTTCTTGATGATACTGGCACGAGAATATAGGATTGAGGTTTGGAACGTCTTGGAAACGTTGCATCCCATACTGTGATGCGTCAATCACTGTCTTTTGGATGTCATGATACAGCAGGTTCTTCTGTATTATCTTCACTTGAGATGTACCCTTAGTATAAATGTAAGACGTTGGAACATCACGAATTTTCTGGGATATCAAATAAAAAGCATGCTCCAAAGTGCAGTCTTCGTTTTCTCCCCAAATCATTCCAGTCATCTGAAGACCTCTTTGTGCAGCATTTCTTTGATTTTGATTTAGATTCGACCATGTGGGTGTGCGGAGAAGCCAATTGTAAATTCTGGCTTCTCCATTGTATTCGTAAATAATCAGGCATATTTCAACTGGTATTTCACCAAGTTGAGGGACACCCACAGAAGAAATGAATATAACGATGTCAGGCATCTTTATGAAATTCCAAATGAAACCTTGAATGCAACGTCGATGACACAATGTGAATGACTATCGAGTTACTGCTAGTATTTATACCAAGTTCTACCTACATAATCGCCTACGTAATACTTACCCGCCTACCTAATTAGCAACTAAAATCAAAATTTTATCTCCCCCCCCCCCACGCAACTCCCACGTAATGGAACCAAATTTTATACAAAAATGTCCACCCACAACTAGGTTTACTCCTACGCATTTTTATTTAACTAGTACATCCAACCCTGCAATTTGTTATATAAATCAATTGTTTGGTTTAACTTTGCGTTTTGAAAACTTATTATTTAAAAAACTATTGTTTATGTGCAGGTAGCCTGATATTTAGTCTTAAATCCTATTGGCCAATTGATAGCGCAATCTACAAACTTATTGGCTGGTTCAAAAGGTGGGGTTTTCAAAAATACTGTTTGCAGCATAAGCTAATTGTGAACACAGTGGGAAATGCAACATCTGCTGGCAAGTGTAAAACTAATTTTTTACAGGTTTAAAACACCAACTGGGCTAGCTTTGCTTGAATTTAGAAACGTTGCGGTAGTCCAGTTTTGTTTTCCCGATCTTTTGAAACATTTAATGATGTTATAAGCACATATCGCCGCCGTCTACAGCCAACCCAGCTGTCTATCCTTAATTGGTCTGTAAATGGGTACTACTGCGGTGGAAAGGTAACGGGTGTCTGTGTTCTGACGTAATGCCTGATGAAGGGCTGCCCCCCTTCCACAGATGTAGTCAACATTAGAGTTGTCGCTACTGGCTCGGTTTGTGAATCCGGAGATAAGCACCGGCACCCTACAACCTTCTGTAGGTTCGCTACAGGGGTCAGTTTACCTTTACTTTACCTTTTATAAGCCATAGAAATGGACCTTAAAATGTAAATACACTTAAATGGAATAATTTGTAACTATCCTTTCTTTATCTTGCTGACCGCATCTTTGTAGAATGACAATTTTAAATTGTGGATGTCAAAACGAAGTACCCAACCTCCAAATTAGTTGAAAACTGCAAGAGAAACACATTTGTTTATACACGTTAATATACAGCGAAGCAAACAAGTTGACATTACTGACGATTGAACCAAAAAGTGATAAGCTACGTCTCAGATGAAAAGAATAATAAAAAACATAATGTAGTCAGTACACGTAAATATATATACACCGAACAAATTTGAGAAATTAAGACAAAATAAAACAACTGCTAAGATACATAAAATCAACGACGTCGAACAAAAACAAGCCTTGTCAAACAAAAACAAAACAAAACACCCGTTGTCAAAACAGGCCTAATTATTATTTCCGTCTTTCTTTTTTTGACTATAAATTATTGGGGAAGTGGGTTCCTCACGATTCCCCTGAATTCCTTCTTCGTCATCACCAAATTCTATCTCGATGTTTTCAAGCAGTCCCAACTGGTCAACCGTCTCATCCTGTCTCCCGTCCATACCGTCTTGTCCTCCATCCAATCCCTGAGTGTCTCCGCCAGGTTCTTCATTTTGACCGCCTAATTCTCGCTGTTCCCCCTCCATTTCCTCCTGTTCAAAGGGTTGACTCGGCAAGTTTTCCGGATGTTCCGATTGTTCGCTAAAACCAATATTAGCCAGCCTTTGTTGATACTTGATTTTATTTTGTACAATATATAAATCAAGACAATCATAAAAACAATCAAGATAAGAATCTGGAGTTAGGAATTTCATAGGTGGTATTCTGGTAAACTGGTGTATAAATTTCCTCATAGGTTTCTGAAAATTCGTCAAAATCGTCGTTAAAATCGGTTCGAAAGACATACTCGTCAGTTCTGGCAGCTGGATTTTCAAAATGGAGGTCTGCCATTTCAATCCCAATGTTTTGCTCTTCATTTCCACTTGTTGTAGGTGGTTTCCAAAATTTCCTGAAAACAGCGCTTAATGATAATCCACCAGGTTGTATCAAATTTGACCAAAATATAATTAAATTAATTTGTAACTAAAATTTAATAATTTTCCGTTGCACCCACTGGGAAGTTAGTTAGATTTTAATTCTAGTCTGGGTTAAAATTAACTTCTGACTAGCATCCGATTAAAATCCAACTGAAATATTGGTAGTCACCATGTGATATGAGCCTGTTTGATTTTCTGAAAGAACCTGGGAAAAATTATGAATCGATTACAGCTAATCAGGATTCATTACTAAAATCTTACTCAATTGGTGGTACAGAGAATCTGACTAAAATAAGATTAAGTCTAGCTAATAACATTTTAGCTAGAAGTTAATCATATTTAGTGCATTTGCCGCGTTGACAGAACGTGACCAATATCAGCAAGGAATACAAGTTTAAATATCTAAGTTTTCAAGTTGAAAACAAATTTCCCTTCTTTACTGAGTTTGCACGACAGGTATCAATTAATCGTAAGTATTTAAAACAACTGGATTGATAAATATTCTGTAATCTTACTTATAAATAATCCAGATTCCTCCACAGATCGCAAAACAAGCAAAAACCACAGCTGATGTGATTATCCTAAAGATTTAAGAAAACAATAAATCTTCGTGTCAAATGGAAATAAAGATTAATTTCATGAAACACCAGTTCAAAGCAAGACTTTAGGATAATATAAAATTTAGGAATTATTGAGTATGTACTGATTCTCAATACTATGAAAAGCATTCTTGTTGAAGAATTTTTAAACCGCTGTTCCGAAATTTCTAATCATTGCCAACGAACCCAATATTGGCCTTTGTCCATGGCATAACTGTAGTAGGACTGATACCAGACGCTGTGGGAGTAGCTTCAGTTGCAGAAGTAGTAATGGTAGTAGGCGAAGTAGCAGTAGTGGTAGCACTTGTTGTCGTTGTATCGGTAACAGCATTGGTGGTAGTAGTAGTAGTAGTAGTTTTAGTAGTGGTAGTGGCACTAGTAGTAGCAGCAGTCGTAGCACTATGATCTGTAGGAGTGGTATCAGTAGTAGCAGCAGCCGTAGTACTATGATCTGTAGGAGTGGTATCGGTAGTATTTGTGGTAGCAGTGCTAAAACTTCATAAAAGCTTGTAAATAAAAATTTTTTGTGGAAGTTGTAAAAACTAGAAACACTGACAGAACCAGTTCTACCTATACTCCTTCTTGTTGGGAGGATATAATGGGATTCATTCATTTTGTTTAGAATATAAGTTTCCGATGAAATTACAATGTCTCATAATAGCACGAAAAAATGGTCATCGGAGAAGTCCAACAACGGAACCGCAATACCTGATTCTTTCACTGCTTCAATTTTTACTTCCCCTTTTACTGCACTTCTCCATTGCTCTATTGGAGTATTAACCTTGCTAATCTTACTACACTAATAAGAACCACAATTTAAATGGACAAATTACCACTCGCAATCTCCTCCATCGAGAATTCTGACAGCTAAGCCACAACAGGACTGAGAAGTGAATTGCTGACAATCACAAATTTCCTTTCCGGTCCCAGATAGATACAGTGTATCTAGATTTGGATAGTGGATGAATAAATTTGCACAAGCTATGCAAATGGGATCTGTCAGGAAAAGCGTTGTGGTTTTATCACAATGTGATAAATTAGACCCACAGCGCACAGTGGATTTGCAATCAGTGCAGGTCAATATCTAAAATATAATACCTTCGTCAACATCGGTCATCTTGATTTTGCACGACCATTAAATTTATTCGCTACGAAACCTGGCGGACAATCGAACCCATTATAACAAATTTTTAATAATGAAAATCATAATCAGAGTCACTAAAACTTTACCTGGGATTCAATGACCGCGAAGAATAGCGACAAAGCCAATATCAGCTTCATTCTGTTTAATTTGAATTAATGAAAAACGAAATCTGCAAATACGCAAACAGTAGTTCTAATATTTCTTAATAAAACGGCAAGTAAAAGGTAGGCTAAAATACAGTAAGCTATTCCAATGATTTTCGAAGAATTCAGAACTTTGCTATTCACTTTGTAAAATATAATTCAAGCACTCCTTTGGATAGATATTTTCTGCATATGGTCAAAGCAAATTAAAAATTTACGAAACTTTCCTGAAAGATTCAATTAGCGGTATAGCTTCTTCTCAAAAACCGTTTAAAACTCTATATTTCTCCGTTGTGCAGAGCGTCCGCCCGTTGTGACACTTAAGCATCGCCTTTACAATTATAATTTCAGTCGTTCGTCCTACAAAGAAGCTTTGCATTTTATGGTGCTTTCATTGCATCTGCAAAATTTGCTAAGGCATGTATTGGACAATTACGTTTACCATAGAGTGAGAAAAATAGAAAACATCAGGATCGGATTAAAATTTTTGTAGACAGTACATATGTTTTAAACTTTTGATTTTAAACTATGTATACGTCAACCCCCTGAAGCAGTGCAATACAGAAAATGTACAACAGTTATGTAACTCTTCGGCTCCTTTTTTTAGGAAAATCTTATTACTACTAACTAGCTTAAGAAAATCGAATCTATGGTGTATTAATCATCGGAGGTAATAATTTCTGATTTCGCAACTTAGAAGAACTAACTTTGCTGGCTTTAGTTGTGAAAGATTAACAGAAATTCCGAAGCTTCAAAGCTAAGCTTCAAATTGAAATATTGAAAAATTGAACCTATCAAATGGTATAAACGTTTCTCTAGGTAGAATCAGTGGAAAAATTGACAGCCGGAAATGTAAAAGTTGTTGATTTTTATTGTACACAGCCTCAGATATGATTTCCAATTCTTGCATGTCAAGCAATAAATAACTGCAGGTCGCATACATATCCCTGTATATTGCTTAATGCTAAGGTTTTTACTAGGTCTATAACCAAGCTTTTTTGCATTTTCTCCTTTTCAAATTTTGCATATAGGTTGCTTTACCGGCAAAAAAGATGCACGATTCGCCTTGCTTGCTGACTTTTTAAACACAAAGGTTTGGACACAACTTGTATCTAGGAATTGAAATAACTGAAAATGACCATATTTTTAAAGCCTTCAAACTAAGATTGGCTGAGGCTGAGACTAAAATCTAATTCACTGATACACAATTTGTCTGTCTTGGGCATTATTGCAGAAAACATTAAAGTATGTAATTACTTAAGTCCATAATTGCTCGATTTCTTTGGCTCTTAGTGGTATGCATTTTAGTTACATTCTACAACTAACGGTTCGATCATGAGTGATTTCTGACTCACAAATTTTAGATCGACAAACAAGGCAGTTGCGTTTTTTCAAATCGTTTCCTAATTCCTAGCCCATTCAGCAGTCCTTCACAGGAGAACCCAATTTCTGTAGGTAGACGACGGTAAGAATGGGTAAACGAGAAAGTAAGGAATATTCCCCAGTAACCAAGATTTAGCGTTGTGCAAGACCTGTAATTTAACACAACTTAAGGGGGGGCTACGAATTTCACTAAAAGTTCGATGTTGGAAAAGCTAGCTAGTCTTTTGCCACATGATAGTATTAAGTTTAGTGTAAAATAGTTTAAAGTTTGAAAGAATTTCATGCAGCGTAGCGTCCTGTGGAGCCAGCAGAAGTTGGTGTTGTCGGTCCAAAGTTCGACATGACACGTACACAAACTTCGCCTCGCCCTGATCGCTATACGCAAGGTACGTCACCAAAATTTTCCAGAAATAGTTTTGACATGTAGTGCTTTGACATCGTGTAAAATAATCTCTAGACCATTGTATTATTTTCTGTGTGATACAATAAAAGTGCGAAAAATTGGGTGTTGTAGGTCTATACGGGTGGAGGTTAACTAACGTCTAATGAGCTGTGGTTTACCAAATGAATCTAACTTTGCTCCACTTAATACTCCTAGTATCTGTCTTAACTTAAGTAAAACTGACGTGATTCCGCTAATCCCTGCTTTCGCAGTGCTAGATTACATTATCGATAATGTAGCTGTTTGCCATTTCGAAGAAGTGAGTCAATTACTCCAAAGTACTGTGGCAGAATCGGCTAAAACTTTGCGCATTACAGGCCAGTGAGTGTACCAAGATATGCAGAAAGCTAGGTCACTAAACCTCGCTCCAGTGTTTGGAAATGCTAGATTGATTTCTCGAAGTACGGATGACGATCGCTCCAAAGAGCTCTAAGACAGTTGTAAGCGCATACTGAACGAAGGAAGTGTCATATCGAAAAACGGATTTTATATTCGGATTCAGCAGGTCAATTAACCCCTATAACCACCTTTTCGGGGAAATCGGAAACAAAAAATTTTTTAACCCCATTTTTACTGCGCTTAGATAGCTTTTCAGGCCTAAAAATAAGGGCTATTTCTTAACAAAACGTTTGCTAGCACACTAACCAGAAAGCCAAAGTCCTCGAAACCTAAGACAGTTTGACCCTATTAGAGCCTAATATTTGCCAGAAAGCTGGAGTAGGCTAAGGGCTGTCAATTTTATTAGATCGAAAACGGCGCACGGTCACATCGCAACTTTTCGCCAAATTTCACACTTTGAGCTGTTATAGCTGAAGAAGGAAGCAACGCTCAAAAGCCGGAATACTTTTAATATTTAGCACTAGTAACAATTAACATTTATGGCTGAAAGTTTCAGAATTGGTCTAACCGTTAATCCACCAGAGCTGAAAAAACCTTTTTGAAAAATCCCATTTTTCGCACCAAACTTTGTACTTTGGCGTCCTGCCAAAAACAGTGTAGGTGAGATATATTATTGCCCTAAACTTTTTTACTTTGATATGTTGGCTAACGTTGGGGGCAAAAGTAGCTCTCTCCGACGATGTTGTGCCAACCCGTTCGTAGCCCCCCTTAACCTGGATCAGTAGCGTGTTAAGAGCTATTTCAGATGTTTTTCTGGCAGCTCAAGATATTAAGGTATTTAAACAAATTTGACTTATATACCACAAAAGAAATAATATTTGTAAAAAATGTGAGCTTGGTATCTTTACTCCTACAAACAGAGATTTAGGCCTTGATGTTTCGGAGCATATTGCAGGCGTAAGTGTCTTATTTTTTATATCATAAACACTTCGCCTCACTAAGACATGTACCAAGTTGAGCCAGTAAGTTTAGCTCTATTCTTTAAATATCCGAAAGTGACGTTCCCATAGTTAGACTGATATTAGCTCCGAAAATACTGTAAGAAATTGCAAGAAAATAGCAAGCAAATTGCAATAGCAAGAAAATTCATAAACTCTATTAACAAGTTCTCACCGAAATTGGGATAAAATTCGTTGATCCATTTTTAGCAGTACCTAGATTTTTAAGTCTTAAAACCAAAGTCATTTTGCAACTGAAATCGAGCTCGTATACGCTAATCGGAACGGTCAAAACCTCCAACCTTGCTAATAATTTAGTCCTGTTTAGGCATATAGACTAATGGTCTGATTATTTTATTAGATAAAACAGCAGAATTCTTCGGATTTTTCGAAAACATTCAAAATTTTAAAATCTAATTAAAAATTAGATTGCTGAAGAAAAAGAGAGTGCTGCTCACGCTACATACTGTTATAACATAGTTAGCTTAACCAAAAATTGAAACGGTTATAGCAAGAATAATAACTATTCGAATAAGAAAGCTACACAACCAGCCTTCTTTTCAGACTTAGACACGACTAGACTGTCACAAAAAATCAGGAAAACTTTAGACCTAGTGATACCGAAGAGATTGTAAAAAATGCTGGTAGGTGTCAGCCATGTCTTATCAATGTCTAAACAACTGATAAGACTCGAAAATAACAAAACAGCTGTGGGTGGTTGCAAATAAACAAGATAAATTCAAAAATGAGTGGTCGGGTACCTGGTACCTGCTACCAAAGGTAAAGCTGACGACATATTTTGAAATAACAATTAATTAAATAATCTTCATCAACCGTGGGAACTTAAAATCTTGAACGTAGGAGAAAATAGGGTATAAATATTACTCTTTTGGGACCTAAAAGCATTCCTAATTTGAATCAACTCTTACACGGTTCAAAACCAATCTTCATCATCATCATCATCTGTAGCATCAGCATCATCGTCATCATCATGTCAACTTCATCGACAACTCAGGTATTAACTTGATAAATTTTGTCAAAGAAATTTTAGCAAATAACGCAATGTTGTTGAAGCACGAAAATTCACCTTTGATTTTTTAAGAATAATATTAAATTAAGCGATTGCCTGCATTTGTTTCACTGTCCCTGCCAACTTCAGTCAGGGATCCGAAGCAGTTTAGGTGTATTTAACTGACCTCAAAGCTTCACCTTAACTTGCAATCTAACTTCCTGTTTAAGGTGGTGGCATCCTTTTTTGTGGTGATTCTTTGAAACGCTATAACTTTCGCAATTTTGGGATTTAGAAAGAGCTTTACACATCGTTTTAAAGCTTATAAGCAGTACATTTACATGAATCTACGAAGCTTGCGAAATTAGTACGAAGTTAGCAAACAGTTTCTGACATAAAGTCTAAATGTGGACCAACCATTTTGAACATCGATTTCTCAGAACTGTAGAATCGGACAAAAGTTCTTTTTGCGCTACGATATGAAGAACATATGACCGAGGGGCATTTGTTGATTTGGTTCAACTGCTCCTAATGCTCGAGAAAATCCGTAGTGACAAAGAATTTCGCAACTTCGCATTGACTTTTTCGCAAACTAAGTCGCTGTTTTTCCGAAATAGTTTTTGACCAAATCTCCTGCAACTACCTCCAGCTACTAATAGGCATTGATGCATATGCAATGAGACTGTGTATCGATCGAGTATAAGTGAGCTAAAATTATCCGTAAAATTCCGCAGTAATTTTGAAATACTGATTTCCTCCACAATGGCCATTTTTGGACCCCAAAATTCGTTTTTGGCTTACACTGACTTAACCTTTAGAGATATTCATAGAGATATTCACAAAGAATTGGAGCCTGTAGGGTAAAGTTTACAAGAATCGCTAACATCACTTTAAATATAAGTTTTGAGTTTATATCACTCCTAAGTTTGATGTCTTCAACTGAACCAAACTAATTCCAGTTTCAGTTAACATGGCAACCTGTTACAACCTTTACATATACATTAAAACTTCTGTTTTGTATTGTTTAGATGCCGGTAACGGAGTTCAAGATCGTGCAAGGGGCGGACGGTGTATATCTGGTCAAAAGAGCGGTCCAATTCCAAAATGATCCTTCAGTGACCATAACGAACATGCACTCTACCGTCAAACTTCAAGAACGTGCGGAGCAGAACCCACTCCTTGCCCTGGTCACCCCTGTGGGGAAATCAAACCCACACCAAATCGATGTAGTCATTCGTGGCGGAACGGTCCGGTTGATATTGCCTACAGAGGGAAAGTTTCTCCTGGATCTCCAAGGCCTCCCAGGAGTGCTTTCCCTGCAGGATATGGCGTTGGCCACTGGGGTTACTGGGGATCCGAGAGGGTTCTACTACTTATTTGTAAAAAATCCTCAAATGGACGGATTTGTCCCTATAGGCAAGTCCATTCTGGAAACGGGAAAATTTACGGAATTGGAGGTCCAACTCGTATTGGTGGACCTATACCATGTCCTCCAAAGGATGCTAGCTAACGGTTACGTTCATCGGAACGTCAGTTCTGGGAGTATTTGGGTGAACAGGGGCAATAAGACTATTATTGTGGCGGACTATGCAGGCATGTTCAAGGTTGGGCCCGACTTTCCTCTGAATCGTTTGCCAAGGTACAACATGGCTCCAATGCCTTTTCGTCCCCCCAACCCTAGCGATAGACTGTTAATCGACGGTGAACAGTTACTGTCACATCAAATCGGGCAGTTGATGTTTTATATGATCACGGGCTCTTTCTGGAGCAAAGGGGTCACGTACAGCTGGCCCATCTACATTTCTTCCATGTGCCGCAAGTTCACACTGGCGCTGTTGCGGGAAAAGGGAAAAACGAAATTCAGGAAGATAATAAAAACTGCCTTTTACAAGGAATCTTTGCAAAAAACTTATGAGTACATGCGTTAGTGTTTGTTCTTGTATTTTTGTTCCTGTTCGCTAGTGTTGTTTCTTGTTAGCTTTATTAAAGTTAATATAGTGAAATCCAAGTGTTATTCTTGTTGCTAGCTTGGATGGGAAATGACTTTTGCTCTCTCCCAGGCCCAAATGCTGACTTGGGAATATTAAGCCTTTCCAAGTACTGTCTGAATTTTTCCGCACCTATTGGTTCTGCTTGCTTACTCACGAGAGCAGAACTCGTAAAATACTTAACCAAATCAAGTAAATTAGATAATTCCTGATCATTGCCAAACTCGTCCTTAATCACAGCATTTCCAGATTCGGTTGTGCTGACATTTCCTGAAATTGAATGAAGCATTAATTTGGCACGTGTTTTATTGGGTTTAGGAATAAAGTCAAGAATCCAGTTCAAATTTTCTGGCTTTGAACTTAAGAAAGAAAGCAACTTTAGTCTTTTTCCTTCTTCATCCAAGTCTTTGTTGTTTAAAACTTCTAAAACTGATTTAGTGAAATCTGAGTTGTCGGATACTGCGGACTCGTGCATTAGGTAATACTTATTCACTTGTGGCATGCTTGTTCCGCAGATTCAAAGGCAGTATTGCAGATCAACTTTACTGCTTTCCAATGCCTCTTTATGTATGCTAATTTTCTTGGGTCTTTTTGATCTGCGATTCGTTTGATTTGCAATTTATAATTTCTAAGTTTTCTTTTCTGTGATGGGGACAAAGGAACGTTTCCGTAAAGGAGATTGTGAGCTAATTCGGTTAGCGCCTGTGAAAAACTTATATCTGCATCCGTTACAATTTCAATCAAACGCTTTCTATTGTTAGTATTTTTAATTAAATGAATGGCATCGATATTACGCAATAATACTTCAGACATCTTTCACAATATAAAATTACTAACATATTTATAAACATTCCTCTACAATAAATTAAGATAGCTTGTAGACAATTTGTTTTTCATCAACAGGCAAAGAGTTTCGAAACTGTAAATAGTCAGGCGAGGTAGGAGTCAAATCAACCCAAAGAAACCCATACGGTCTTTCTGAAATTGCCTTTTGATACATTTGCATGAAACTTCTAACCTGTCCGGGTAAAATTTGAGACCCAAAGGTACTTATACTTCGAAGATCTCGTTTAGAAGTTAAAAGGAATACATGATTAAACTGTCTGGAAATTGCCGCTGAATACTTAGAGTTGAGAAACAAACTTTGCCACAGGCAAATAACAGTGATATTTTTATGATGACTTAGTACTGTTAAGAGCTTCAACACAAATTCATTGCTTGTGCTCGACAGCTGTATATCGTCCAGAACCAAAGCATACGATCCTCCCATGGGCCACATAGAATCATCCTCCAACTCTTGCTCATTAAGCCCGTCGGTGAACGATATATCTGGAATTTCGTCCTTCATGCGATCATATAGAGGTTGGTAGACTGTGTACACATAAACTATTTTATCAAATCGATTAGAAAAATTATCATTCTTTAGTAACTGATATGTCAGATAGCTTTTACCTGAGCAACTGCTTCCGGCGAGCAGTATGCGGGCTGGAGTTTGTATAGAAAGAGGATAATCACATTCCATATTTCTAAATTTTCGTAAAAATGCAAGCTATAAATAAAACTGTTACTAAAACGTTTCAAGACGAGGGGAAAGGGGGGACCCCCTCCCCTCCCCGGCGCGCGCGAACGCAAGTGCGGCCGAAGGCCGTACTTGCGTTACAACTCTTCGAATGAAGGAAAACGCTGACTGTTAAGCCTAACGGTTACATCGAAATCACCTAGCACAATAATAGTAAAATTGTCAGAAAGTTCTTTTTCAAACCAAGCTCTAATGCTTAGCTTTCCATCCTGCACTGGAGATATAAAATCACAGGCTGAGGATAAATCTGGGGTAGTGTCAACCGAAAATATAGTGAATCCCTTGGAAAATGCTTCTGCTGTTATGCCTATATCGTTATTGGAAAAATCTAGTCCGCGCATCAGAAAATAATAAGCTGCAAAGTAATTAGAATTCTCAAAATCTACAGTGAGACCTTCATTGGTCAGTAAAGGTACGTCATTCTTGTACACTTGAAATCGATTGATATGAGGGTGCTGAAAATTGAAGGGATTCTTTTCAATTTTAGCTCCAGTCACGGCATCTGTTATACAAAATACACAGTAAATTCGTTTAGGAAGTCTTCCTGGAAATACAGCATCATACTGAAAAACTTTAGTTCCTTTTGGAATAGTTTGCGTTCTAATTGATTGTCTTAAAATGGGCAATTTGAATCTGTCTGACGCTAATAAATTGTCTTGAAGGCTGAGGACGGACTGCTTCGGACGAATAAAGTTACCGTATAGCTTTGCTGACATAACTTTTATTGCAAATTCTTTTGTGGGATCTCCTATAAGGCAAAACGACGGTTTGGTTCTGTTGAATCTAAAAGTTACTTCAGTTTCTGTGGGTAATGATTTCACACTTCCAAAGATATCAATGAATGGACGAAGTATCAGTGTTGCAGTCCCCGATTTGGCAATGTAAGTGGCTCGGTCTTTAAGTCCTTTATTTACGGCCACATCTGGCAATGTTATGTCCCAAATATCCATGGCATAGTCGGTGTCTTTCTCAAAAATAGATGTCGATAGCAAATACTTTTTTGTAGGTGAACTGAAATTAAGCATAGCTAAAATATAAGCTTGGTAAGGGTAATATGGCTGATTAGGTGTCACTTTTACTCCTGAAATGAATATCTCAATTTCACTAAACAGGGAATGAGCAAACAAATTGCAAGGAGCAACCTTTGCTGTGGCATCCAAATCTGTTAAATCTGCATTCAAAACCTTAACACTGATGACCATAAACATAGAATTTAGTTCTAAAACAGCGTCTGGGACTTTCTCAAGTCTGAACTCCAAAGGAGACGTATCAGTTCGTGGCAAAGGAGTTACCAGTGAAACTTCTCGGAGTTGAGTACTCTCTACGTCGTTTTGTTGAGGTAACTCTTGCTCCCAAGAGAATGCTTCCAAAGAGCACGTAGGACCAACAGAGACTGTTGGCACATCACTTGACTTTCTTTTCATGCTGTTCAGAATGCTTCTTTCTTTTTATTAGTTTTGACCTTTCTTCCTACTCTCTTTCTAGAACTTTTGCTAGGCTTCCGCTTGCTAAGACGCACCTTGCGCCTTTTTGTGGACTTCTTTTGTGGACTCTTCCTCGTTTTCCGTTTTGTTACTTTATTTGAAATAAACGTTACAGGAATTACAGCTCGCCTGATGATACCATCAACAGTTCTTCGATACATTAAAATAAAACATTCTACAAATAAAATAAATTGCATACATTTATTACATTTCCTCTACAAAATAATTAGTAAACAGGTTTGAAATATAATTGTACAACGACTTTTCCTGACGGGAAAATAATAGGATCTCCTTCCAAATCGGTAAGCGTTAATTTTAGGTCATCCCAATAATCAATACATACTTTAAAATAATCACGCACAAAAGGAGTCATGTGAATTACATTTGCTTCATCATAGTTAGCGACAGCGGCTGGTACACCAATAGGTACAACTGCTAGTAACTTATCAGAACTAGAGTTTAATAACTGCCGCTCAATGAAGGAGCAGTACATCATACAACACGACAAATCAGCCATTGGATCGATTTCCTTGGTTCCCCTCGTTGAAGTCACAATTTCTCCGGATGGAAGGCCAGTGATCGATCTAAGTTTAGCGGAAATTCCAAGAATCTTGCTCTCTCCTTTACAGGTTAGCAAAACCTTCGAGCCTTCTAACGAAAAGTACAAATCATTTCTGTCTTCTTCCGGAATGGCATCATTTAACTTTCCAGCTAAGTCCTGGGCGTTTCTGACAAACCCTTTCACGAACCCTCGAGACGTTTTATCGCTTCGCTTTGAGTAATAATCAAAATAACTGTTGGATTCGGTCAAATTATAAAACTTCGCTGGAAGCACAACCTTGGTCAGACATAGTTTATGCGGACGGAGAGCAAAACTAAAGCTCCTAATCAGTTCCGCGGATAGCTCACCTCCTTCGTTAGGTTGGCCCACAACTGTTACAAAAAATCCCGTCATTTTTGCGACTTAAGAATTTTTGAAAACTGTCTCTTTATATACTGCTTTATTCGTACTTTATCCTGCGTGGGAGTATTTAGACTTTAGACTGCGTGGGTGGATTAGATGATCAGAAATGAATACGTTTTGCGTTGGCGTACCACTTTAATGAGTGGGCGCGTGTCTGTCGCGAGTGGGGTTGGACTTTGAAGTGCGTGGGCGCGTGTCTGTCGCGAGTGGAATTGAACTTGGAACTGCGTGGGCGCGTGTCTGTCGCGAGTGGAATTGAACTTGGAACTGCGTGGGAGGAAAAGGAGTATAAATACCTACCGATTTTTAGTTGCTGTCAATTCATTCTTTCTTGAAAACTTAATCAAAGCATGGCTTCTCCAGCAAAGTTGGCCAGAATGGATGCTGAAGTTAAGACAACAGCAGATAAATCTACATCCACTGAGGATAAAGCATGCTCACATTCTCCTGTGGCGGTTCCACCAGGTTTTTTTCCTATTGATGAAGCACGCCTTCTTTACGGAAGATTAATATTCACTGATCGAGGTACTCATAACATTGATTTACGGTTTTTCTATCGAGCTAAGGATGCCAGCAAGCAACATTATCAAACTGATAGCAGTGGACACTCAATACTGCGTCCTGGGAAAGGAGTCAATCTGAGCGAAGCACAATCGATAAACGCAATCAAGGCCATGATTGAAATGTTGGTAAAGCTTGGGCACGATGAAGACGAATTACGTTCTGAACTATTTATTAACTAACTTTTTGATAGAACTATTAATATATAACTGAACATATATTCTGTATCATTTAGTTGTTAGTTCAGTATGTTTGTAGATGCAGCTCTCAGTAAACTTTGGTACGATCCTGTCAATGCTTCGTCGTTTAGTGGAATTAAGAGTTTATATAATACTGCTCGTGAAAATGGAATTGATGTAACATTGAAAGATGTTAAGAATTGGTTAATGCAACAACCACTATATTCTGTAACAAGACAGCCCAGATATAAGTTTCAAAGACGTAATATTGTCTCAACATTACACGAAACTTGGGCAGTTGATCTCGCAGTTATGTTGAACCTTAAACGGTGGAATAAAGGCTTTGGATACATATTAGTGGCTGTAGATGAGCTTTCAAGACTGACGTTTGCACGCCCAATTAAAGCAAAAACACCTGACGATGTCATAGAGGCATTCGAGAGTATATTCCAGGATTCCAAGATCAAACCTTCAAGTCTCATGACTGATAGAGGCAAAGAATTTGAAAACAAAAAATTTATTAATTTTATGAAAGACAATGACGTTTTCGTTTATTTTGCAAGTGATGAAGCCGTTAAAAGCGCTATGGCTGAAAGAACAATTCAGGAACTCAAAAAACGTATTTACCGATATTGTCTACAAAATGACAGCTTCTACTACCTCGAGGAGCTCCCGAAAATAGTAGATGGCATGAACAAACGAAAAATGAAAGTCTTAAGCAATTTATCCCCGATTCAAGTTACACCCGATAATGAGAGTCAGTTATTTAACTTTATGTATCACAAAACAAAGAGTAAAAAAGGCATACACATTTAACGTTGGCGATTATGTAAGGGTTCAAAAAATAAAACATGCATTTAAAAAGGTTACACCCCCACTTTCTCAGAAAGAATATATCAGGTCGCACGCAAACTAAACAGTCTTCCGCATAGGTATAAAATTAAGGATGACGCTGGAAATTTGTTATTTCCATCCTGGTATTCTCAAGAGTTGTTACTTGTGACGAACCCCGAAAACCAATCTATGAAAAAATTACGTGATATTTCTGTTGTAAAACATGTTTAAATTTTAGTATGCAGTTCTGCTCAAAGTGTGAACGCGGATTTCCATCAAGTGAAGAACTACATTTGCATGCACGAAATAGTCATGGTGACAGTTTTTACCAGTGCGATAAATCTTTTAAGAAACATGGTAACCTTCAAAGACATAAGGACAAAATCCACGATGAGCTGAAACCAGAGGACCATTTTTATCGTTGTGACGAATGCAGCAAAGCATTCAAAAAATATGGAAATCTTCAAAGGCATATGGATAAGATTCATGGTGAAGTAAAGCCCAATGAAACATTTGATGAATCTAATAAAGATTTAATGGAAACAGATGATAGCCCTCAGCCGACATTGGAACTGCAACAGGAAGACAACAACCTTAGGCAATATTATACAATAAAGAAGGTTGCACAGCAGGACAGTCGTACTTTAAAAACTGCAGTATACGACTACACTGTTGGCTTTACGAATCTTGAAGAGCTAACAGGTAATGACATATATGAAAAATTGCATGACATTCTAGCGGACATATTTAACCGTTTGCAAAAGGACATGGACAGTCAAGACTACATGAGGGTTGTGCTCCAAAGCTCAAGCCTCTCATATCCGATCTCTCTGCCTTACATAAAAGTTGAAGACAGTAGTGTAGACATGGTAATGGAAAGGATTGTAAATACTTTAAATTCGAATGAAGAATTTCGACTGGATAGTTCAGTCCATTTAAATCTGATTCACACCTCTTTACCACGAAAAGCGGGGAAAACTGGTTCTGGCAAAAGATTTTTCAGATGGCAGAAAGCTATGAAAAGAAGCATTATCCCTATTAAAAATGACGACGATTTTTGTTGTGCGAGAGCAATTGTAACTGGAATGCATGTAGCTGATATTCCTCATGCAAAGAACCGAATCAGATCAATTATACATCCAAATTCAAGGTATGGTGAACAGTATAAGAGAGCGATGAATCTACATCTTAAAGCTAATGTAGCCATTGGGAAATGCGGAATTGCAGAAATAGCTAAGTTCCAAAAAACATTGCCAAGCTACCAAATCAGCGTCTACTCTTTCGAAAGTTTTGGAGAAAGAATTTTTCAAGGAGAAGAAGCTGATAAAAAAATAAATCTCCTTGATCTTGACGGGCATTATGCAGTAATCACAAAAATGCCAGGTTTTCTGAATGCGTCTTACTACTGTGCAAGATGTAACAAGGGGTACGATCACAATCACCGCTGCAACAACTCCTGCCCGCTTTGCAAGCAACCGGAATGCACAAATACGTTAAACGACAGAAGACCAGAAACGTGCGTTTATTGCAACAGAAGTTGACCAAGTCCAATCTGTCTTGAGACACATTATCGGACAAAAGTATGTAAAAAAGGCTTAATGTGTGTACTGCAAGAAGGCAGTTGGAAGAAAGCTAATTGAAAGAAGCTCTCACAAGTGCGGACTAAGGTTTTGCATGGTCTGTCAACAATGGTACCCAGTTCATGACTGTCATCAATGCTTTCTTGAACCTACTAAACTGAAAACGAAAGAATTTCATTTAATTTCATATACTTTGACATTGAATCGATAAATTACGACGGAATTCATATACCGCATCTCCTGGTATCTGTAGACAGTGAAGATAATATTCACATGTTCCGAGGTAAACAATGTGTCGATGATTTCATGCGATATCTCTTTCGGACATCGGAGATTCTATCGAAGTCGTTGATAGCAATAGCCCACAATTTTAAAGGGTATGACTCCATGCCAATACTCAATTTCCTGTACAGAAGTTCGATTAAGCCAAAAGTGCTCTTTAATGGATCAAAAGTACAAATGATGGCTATCGGAAATAGCATACGGTTCATAGATTCCTTCAATTTTCTTCCTATGCCACTATCTAGCTTGCCATCTGCTTTTGATTTTGATGGTTGTCTAAAGAAAGGAACGTTTCCTCATCTTTTTAATAAGCCCAGCAACCAAGGATACATAGGAGCTTTCCCTGAAAAGTAGTACTTCATTACAGACAATTTGACTGCAAAAAATCTTGAAGATTTTGAGCTATGGTATCGACAAGAGCGTAAGAAACATGAAGACAATGGTCAGTTATTCAATCTTCAGAAAGAACTAGAGGAATATTGTCTTGAAGATGTCAGAATTCTTCAAAATGGTTGCAAAAAATTTGCAGACCTGTTCACTAATTTTGTTGGATTTAACCCCTTTGAAAATACAACAACAATTGCATCAGCGTGCAATTTAGCATTTCGAACAAAATACATGATGGAGAAAACCATTGCTGTAATTCCATCTAGTGGATATGATAAAAGAATTTCAGGATCAATAAAATGTAAAGCTTGGCTTGATTGGACAGAATGGATTAGTGGATATCAAATCAGAAGAGAGGTGAAAATATCAGATTGATTACCACGTTGATGGATTTTGTAACGATACAGCAAGAGAACAATATTCTTTTTCCATGGATGTTATTTTCACGGATGTCCTTGTAAATTTGAACCTGAAAGCTTAAATTTGAAACAATTGTTGTGGAAATACTACTCCACTAAAATCTGTGACATTCTCAAAATTCTTGATTATCAGGACTGGGAAGATGAATGCTCTTTGTCAGATAAATTGGCTACTGAAAATTATATAAACTATAGGCTAAACAAAGATTTTGATGTCATAAGTAATAAAAATGAGAACACGTATATTTGTAATGGGTGTTTGCTCAGTAAGCCTAGAAAGAAAGCCATTCGTGTTTCATCCCATAATTATATTGCGCATCAACAAAAATATTTTGATTGCAGGGCTTGCCAGGGTTCTCATACTAAGAAAGATTTGAAGCACCACTCATCCAAATATCTGCGATGGTGCTGCTATCACGGATGTTTTTCTCTAGAATTTAGTCCTCATCTTTTTATTTTTAGCAAAAATTCAGATTACTGTTGTAAACATTTAAAGGGAGGGACGGTCCACATGTAAAAAAACATGGAATTTTTTGTGAAAGAAAAACTAAGTACTGTTGTTCTGATAATTGTCCGCATATATGTCTGTATACCGGTTGTTGTAAACACGGACTGTGTTGTAGATTTTATATCGATCAATTTCCTGTTCGTATATATTATTCATGACTTCAGTACAAATCACACACTATAACAGATTCTTTATTAGCAATAAATATATTTCTTTCAATAATTCGGTTTTCTGCATTCTTTGCCATATTCTTCGCTTTGGATGCTGAAATAAAATGAAATACAACATTTATAATATAAAGTTAAAAGTTCATTGAAGTTTAGGGTCGAACCAATTTTACCGTAAAATAGGAGTAGTAATTAGAGCCTGTTATATTAAAGAAGCTAATAGCTTTGTTCATATACAGACGCTAATTACTACTACCATGAACTAATTTTATTATGCCGTTATTTTTTTATATATATATATATAATCATAATAATAGCCATATATATATATGTTGGCTGGATAAAATCGGCATCAAAGCACAATATTACAGGACAGGAGAGCATGACAAGAGAAAGAGCCCGACACAAAATGAAAGCAAACAAACATTACGTAATCGTGCTATAGAAGGTATACCGATGGAGAATTTGACTATGTGTTAAAGTTTAGTGTAAAGTCCTGTGAGTGCTTTGCTCGGCCTCGGTTGACCGTCGTCGGTTTATTGAAGAGGAATTAGTTTCAAATTTCAGACATATGAGATGTAGATCCACTCAAATAATGATTAGCATTAGCTTTGGTGTTATAAGACCAAATAAGATTTTTTATTTCTAACGACGTATTCATGGCAACAGCCGTTGTAGTACTAAAGATGGAAAGCCTTGTAAGCATAGGAATGATTTTGCAAAGGCTGTTTTTAGGATTTTAGGAGTTTAGTAAGGTAAACATTAAATGAAGCTTAGTTTTTGATTAGACTTAGAAAATATTGACATTGTTGCCTTTGTTTTGACTTTACAAAGGTTGATTTTGTTCATGATTCAATATTGTATGCTTGACTGAAGCAAATTTGCACACGGTTTGTTGAGTCAGCGTTTTCCTTCATTCGAAGAGTTGTAACGCAAGTACGGCCTTCGGCCGCACTTGCGTTCGCGCGCGCCGGGGAGGGGAGGGGGTCCCCCCTTTCCCCTCGTCTTGAAACGTTTTAGTAACAGTTTTATTTATAGCTTGCATTTTTACGAAAATTTAGAAATATGGAATGTGATTATCCTCTTTCTATACAAACTCCAGCCCGCCTACTGCTCGCCGGAAGCAGTTGCTCAGATAAAAGCTATCTGACATATCAGTTACTAAAGAATGATAATTTTTCTAATCGATTTGATAAAATAGTTTATGTGTACACAGTCTACCAACCTCTATATGATCGCATGAAGGACGAAATCCCAGATATATCGTTCACCGACGGGCTTAATGAGCAAGAGTTGGAGGATGATTCGATGTGGCCCATGGGAGGATCGTATGCTTTGGTTCTGGAACAGCTGTCGAGCACCAGCAATGAATTTGTGTTGAAGCTCTTAACAGTACTAAGTCATCATAAAAATATCACTGTTATTTGCCTGTGGCAAAGTTTGTTTCTCAACTCTAAGTATTCAGCGGCAATTTCCAGACAGTTTAATCATGTATTCCTTTTAACTTCTAAACGAGATCTTCGAAGTATAAGTACCTTTCGGTCTCAAATTTTACCCGGACAGGTTAAAAGTTTCATGCAAATGTATCAAAAGGCAATTTCAGAAAGACCGTACGGGTTTCTTTGGGTTGATTTGACTCCTACCTCGCCTCACTATTTACAGTTTCGAAACTCTTTGCCTGTTGATGAAAAACAAATTGTCTACAAGCTATCTTAATTTATTGTAGAGGAATGTTTATAAATATGTTAGTAATTTTATATTGTGAAAGATGTCTGAAGTATTATTGCGTAATATCGATGCCATTCATTTAATTAAAAATACTAACAATAGAAAGCGTTTGATTGAAATTGTAACGGATGCAGATATAAGTTTTTCACAGGCGCTAACCGAATTAGCTTACAATCTCCTTCACGGAAACGTTCCTTTGTCTCCATCACAGAAAAGAAAACTTAGAAATCATAAATTGCAAATCAAGCGAATTGCAGATCAATAAGATCAAAGAAAATTAGCATACATAAAGAGTCATTGGAAAGCAGTAAAGTTGATCTGCAATACTGCCTTTGAATCTGCGGAACAAGCATGCCACAAGTGAATAAGTATTACCTAATGCACGAGTCCGCAGTTTCCGACAACTCAGATTTCACTACATCAGTTTTGATTTTATTCCTAAACCCAATAAAACACGTGCCAAATTAATGCTTCATTCAATTTCAGGAAATGTCAGCACAACCGAATCTGGAAATGCTGTGATTAAAGACGAGTTTGGCAATGATTAGGAATTATCTAATTTACTTGATTTGGTTAAGTATTTTACGAGTTCTGCTCTCGTGAGTAAGCAAGCAGAACCAATATTTTGGAAAGGCTTAATATTCCCAAGTCAGCATTTGGGCCTGGGAGAGAGAGGAAATTTGATCTTCATAAACAAGACCATAGCTGGATTACACTTTATTAGTACATAAAACAATTAAACAATAAATATAATTCACAATAGATAATGTTAGCCTTCGGTGAAAACTGTATTAATACATATATTCATATTGTTTCACTAAAGCTTCCTTGTAAAAAGTCGTCTTGATGATCTTCCTGAACTTCGTTTTGGACTTTTCTCGGAGCAGGGCAAGAATGAATTTTCGGCATAGTGAAGATATATAGATGGGCTAGGTATAGTTCACACCCCTGCTCCAGTAACTTCCAGTGACCATATAGAACAGCAGCTGGCCGATTTGGTGAGATAGCAATATCTCCCCATCGATTAGCAGTCGGTCTGTGGGATTCGCAGGGCGAAAGTTTTCCGGTGTCAGGTTATATCGAGGCAACCTGTTCACCGGAAAGTCAGCGCCCACCTTAAACATCCCGGCGTAATCGATCAGCTTGACAGTTTTATTTTCCCTGTTCACCAGAACACTGTGTGAGCCAATGTTCCGGTGAACATACCCTCTGTCCAGCAAACTTCTTAGCATATGGTATAAATTCACCAAGACCAGCTGGACCTCCAGTTCGGTGAATCTTCCACGTTCAAGGACTGTTTTTCCAAAAGTTTTGTACCCTTCTTTTAGAAAATCGTTGACAAATGTAATGAAAAGACTTTCATTAATGGTCAAAATGGGTCGAAATTGGTTAATCAGTTAATTGTTTGAAAGAACGAACAACATCCTGTTAAATAGAAGATCATTGCATTTATTATGTTTCATCATGTTTGCCGGAATTAGAAGTCCAAGTTCATATCTGTATAGATATTTTGTATTTGATAGAAAATATCAGAGTTGCCAGACTGAAACCTACAATTAACGTCCCGGTCTTTACTCCAAAGGTTGAATTAATAATAGAAGTAGACTCATTTAATTGCTTAATAGGGATATCTCACCATCTAGAACACTAAGAATAACAGAACGCACACATAAAACTAATATCTAAGTCAAAGAATCCATTAATCAGAGCGAATTGGCAGGAGATCTATTTGAAGAGTGGGTACTCTTCTTTGATCCGGATGGGACCTTTTCAATCACATTGTCATCTGTGGCAGTTAAGAAATCCGTGTCAAAGCAACTTTAGCTTCTAATTGCAGAAAAGGATTGCGCAAATTTATGTTTACAGTTATAGAAATTCTCTAAAGTGCAGTTTTATGGCAAGAAAATGCCAAATATTGGAAGATAGTCACTTAGCTAGGCTTAAAATAATCATATAGGCAGTTATTTAGTACAAAATAAGTTTATAATTAGTGTAGAATATAGGAAGATATCCGTGTGCTAAACCTAAGTATACGGTAGCTGAGTTTGAACCTAAAATGGAATGTTTCATGAACAATCAAGATAAAATTATCATTAGCTATTTTCGTGGCTCATACACGTGAACTAGTTGAAGATGGCGGAACGCAGTCGGTTGGGGTGTTAGCCGTGTTGTGGGTAGGTCGTGTGAAGTGTATTGTCTCTGCCATTTTGCAACCGTGGATTTTGTTCAAACATTTTTGTAGTTTGACCCAGACGCTTTTGGTTTGATATTCAGTTTATTTCTGATATGCGAATAAATAGTCTTTGTTAGTATAGGAATTTGACATTCATGAGCGAGCCTGCGAGAACCTAATCGATCAAACAATCACCGCGCTATTTTACTGACATCTGGACATCGCACACCTTTGACGAGAACTTGCATCTTGTGAATCTAGCACCAGGGTTTTATTCCCTACATAAGTGGCGACCGTGACAGTGGTAGATGTCCAAAAATTATTCTGGACCTATCACTCGTAGTATTACTCGTAGTTTACACGAAAAAGTAGTACTTTTTCACGAACTTCCTCAAAGTGAATTAGAATTTTTTGAGATTGAGGGAAGTGACAAAATGGCAGAGATGAACGCGGTCGGGGGTGATACTGTGGGGGGAGAAAATTTTGGGGGGCCCCCAAAACCCACGCTAACCCCGGAGCGACAGCCCAATTGGGGGGGGGGGGGGGGACACGCCCTCGGCCCCCTCCCCGATCCGATTCTATGCCGAGTGTCCAGCAGAATGGAGGAATTTTAACGAATTCAGCTAGTCTTTTGACATTTCAACGTCCGCCCGGAGGGGGTTCGCTTAGAGTGGTTAGCGAGTCCCCCACACCTACTCAGGATGAAAATTGGCGGGGTGGGATCAGTGTGTCGACTTTTTACGCCCCGCAACCTCCAACAGTATCAGTGTCTGATTTTAGTGATATTTTAACGGGACGGTACGGTCCTCCGAGACAAGAAAATGGGGGGGGGCTGGGGGTTGTTCCGGGAGAACCCTCCTTCCCTTGACAGTCGCTCCTGGGTCTGGGGGGGGGTGAGCCAGGGTGCTTCCCCATCCAGTCATCAGTCAGAAACTACGGTGAAATCATTGTTGGGGGGGTCTGACGCCCCTGTGTCTGAATCGGAAGGGGAGGACATTTCGGAGTCCGGGAAAGGTGTACGAAGGGATTCCCCCCCGTCGAAAGTGCTTGATATTGACCCCTATTTGGAGATGGCTGCTGAAAAAGGGGAGGGCGACCTCTATACGTTGATGCAGGATTTTCTTGATTGCCTGTGCAAAAAGAAAGGGTTGGCCCCCCAGAAACTGTCTGATATTTATCGTCAGCAGGAAAATTCAGTTGGTAAAGTTCAGAAAAGTACCGACCAGTCGGGGGAGCCCTCGGGACAGGGCCGGGAAACTCCTGTAGGTGATTTAATTCAGCTAGTGGACAGTCAGACCTCCCCAACTCAGGGTTCTGATCCGGTGCAAGCTGCCCCGGAACGGACCCTGACCCCTTCCCTTCAACCTCTACAAAATTTCTCAAATTTGCAAAATTTGGGGGATGGGCAAACTGTGGGATCTCAAAATACGTCTCGATCTTCTGGAGGACAGGTTTTGGGGACAAATGGAGGTTTAACGGGGGATTTTGAATGGATACCGCCATGTGAACAGTATCCACAGGGTACGTACAGAAAAATCCGTGCCCCCGCCTCCCCTCAACTGACGGCTGCGCCGGCGCCTCGAAATGCGGCGCCCCAAACGCAGCAGATGGTCTGGGGTACCCCACAGCCCAATAATTGTCAATACTATATGGTTCCGATAGCATCCCAAACCCCGGTACAAATTTTGGGGGGTCCTCAGCTTGTCCCGGGACAATTCACCAATGTTCCCCAGTGTACAGTGCTTGCCCCTACGTATCCTGCGGGTGCTGGGTCCGGCCCGAATGTGGCAGTGAACGCTCCTGCTGGCGTTATCGACGCGGCTGGAGCTGTTCTTGCCCCATCTCCGAGTCCAGGCCAAGAAGTTTCTCAGAGTTCAGGACACAAATCTACGGTAAATCAACCTATTTCTCCTGTGTCAGCAAAGGATCCTGTTGAGGAGCAAACATTTGCGGCAATCCCACGAACAGATAAGCCTTCGTACGCAGCTCGCCCGAGACATCCTAATCCAGCTACGATGGAGGCTACTGATATCTCCGTAGTCAAACACAATGCTGCCCTGTATCGGACATACATGGAAATTTTGCGGGAAGTTCCCAAATTTGAGCCTGAAACCGCATATATGGATGATTGGCTTCCGCAATTTGTTTCGGCGGCGACTATTCATCAGATTCCAGAGGATCAGTGGGCAAGGCTCCTGTACAATAAATTGGGAGGTAAGGCTCAGGTGTACGCTTCAAAGGTGGGACCGAATATCACCGATTCTTTTGAGAAGATCACGGAATCACTACGTTCGCAATTCCCTAAGCCTCAGATGTCTATCCAGGAACGATACACTGCGTTTGTCAACCGGACACAAAAACCGGGAGAGACGGTACGTAAGTTTATTTCGGAGCTTCAAGCAATGGCCCTGGATATTTGGTCTACTCCGGAGGAAAGGGACAAGCACTGCGCACAACAGGTATTTGTGGGGGTAAACCCCCGCTATGCTATGACTTTGGCAGCAATTTTCTCGCAAGGAAAACCCACTATGGACGAATTACGCCGGGTTATTGACAAATTAGATTCGAGACTGGCAAAGTGTCAACCCGAGGAGGTCATGGATGCGATAACCCCTGTTTATCAGGTAGAGACTAAAGAGGGGGTAAAACCCGTGCAGCTTGATTTTGCTAAAGAATTGCAATCTTTGAAAGAATATTTTGAAAAGAAACTAGAGACTGTGGCGAAACCAGAGGGGCCCCCCAGACCTAGGTGTCAGTTCTGTGGGAGGCGGGGCCACGACCCAGACCGGTGTTGGGATAAAAACCCCCAACTGGCCCCCACCTTCTGGAAAAATAAGGGGAGTAGGCGTGAACAGGTGGCGGGAGTGGAGGTTTCCTCCGCTCCTGCTCCTACCCCCCAGGCCACACAAGGTTGTTATACGTATCCCGCAACACAGGTGCCGTGTGCCCCTGTGCCAGTGTATACATACGTACAACAGCCTGCCACGCAGCTGTGGCAGCCGGCTCCGGGATATCAGGTCGTGGGAACCGCGCCTGGGGTGGCTGCGTCCGCCGCCGCCCCGGCCCCGGTTCCGACCTTGGTTCCGGTGTCTGCTCCTCAGGCTGCAACACGGGCTCAGGGGGGTAACGTTCAGACACCAGAAGGGTTTGTTCGTGCCTCAAGTCAGCAGCCAGCGACAATTCCGTCTGTCTCGGGGGAAGCCCAAGGGGGGGTGTATGCCCCCCAAACTTCTCACCCACTTCCCACTCAAACTCAGGTTAGTCAAAGGGTAAATCAGTTTCATGTCGGTTTTGTTGAAGCAATACCAAATTTTGATCGAAAACCCAAAATTTTACTCGCAAGGCCACCGAACATTCTGAGTCCTCCCTTCGAGGTAAGAGTGATTAGCACTATTTTCCCAATCCAAAATTATGAACAGGAGATAGCAAGTTTTTTTCAACCCACGGCTGTGGATTCCTAAATATTTGAAAATGCAAGATTTCGTTTCTGTGGTTGACGAAGGCGTGGGAACCTTACCCCAAAAAATCGGATTAGTACATACGACTCAGCCTGCCTCGGTCCCCGCATGTGAGCGCGAAACTGGGACTTTTCTTCCAAATACGGGGGGTGACGAAACACTTTTTGAAATTTCCGTCACTCCCACCTCCTCGATTAAAGAGGGGGTGAAGGTGTTCCAAAATTATACAATGAGACGAACTCCGGGACAGGACCTTCCGGAACGGACTGTTAAAGAGGGGGTTGCTCCGGAACTGACAACCCCTGAGCAACCTTCTCTTGCTGTGGCGGACTTTGAGTGCGAGGAGATGTCTCAGCCCACTTCTGCATTGGCCGGAGTGAGGGCACCTCCTAAGCCCTTGGTGTTCCCTGCGCCGACGAAGTCTGTTATTGAAGCATCCTGTTCCGGATCTGTGTCTGCAGATTTCTCGAACCTTTCCGGGTTAATTTCTCCTAGCAGTTCTTTTCAGGGGGAAACTGCTAAAGAAGGGGTTACTATTTTTGGATATATGGATTTTAAAGCAAGCACGCTTATTTGTGTGCCTTCTGTTTTGTACTCACTAGTCTTCGCACTATTTATTTTTAATATTCTAACCATATCTTTTAATCACGACCATATTTTATTTACGATGGTTTTATTAAAGTTTTACACTTTCGTTATTAACCTTTATCTGATTTTTGTTATTATTATCAACTGCAATTGCTATTTTATCACATCTGTTCACCACATCACACATTTAGTACATCGGAAGTGTTATGCCCTCTTGTTTAGATTACAATGGAATTGGACTGGCTCAAGGCGGTGCTCAATTTGGAACCTGAAGTATCTTCAATGGGTTGGTGGTATTGTCTTATGGATGGATACACCAATGAAGGACTTCACTCTCTGGTGGTTTTGTTTAGTTTTGGTTTTAATTTGATAGTTAGGTTTATTTTGAAACCATTCAGAGATGGTTTTACAAAATATCTTATTTTTTGAGCCGTTCATAAAAATTAAGTTAACCCCTTCAACGACGTACGTATTATACGACGTGTTCTGAACACTCAGTTTACCTGACTTGGTTGACGTTTTGTCGACTCAATAAAACATTCTACCACATCAATTTAAATTTCTTCTTCGCTTAGCTTCTTTCTTCCATGACAACTTTTCTTCTTTGTTGTCCACATTTTTCATCTTCTGGACAGACAGTTTTCGTTCCATCGATTAAATTGCAGAAATCATGGCCGCCGCCGGTGCTAGCATTTCCGGTTGAGGGACGCGCCGGTGCTAGCATTTCCGGTTGAGGGACGCAGAGAAAATTGGCTTAAAGTTAACACGACCAAAAATGTGCATTCCAAAGTTGTTGATGAGTATATAGTGGCATGGTTTCTAGTAATCGTAATGAAAGTAGAATTGAAGTAATTTTGCATAGTCTCGGATGATTTCGCATTCAATCTTATATTTTATAACGGAGTATTCTAAAATATTACGGTTGTTTTGCTGATGTTGTTGTCGTTCGGTGTTGAAATTCCTTATATCTTCCAAATATTTACTTGTAGGAAATTCATAACTAACGTATTATATTTTTTCCAAAATTACCTTTTTCCGAGACAACCTTTAGGTTGTCCGAATTAATACCTTGTACCTGCATTTTCTGATTTTTGTTGTGGTCGCCTATGCCGGCTTTTTGGATGTCAGCATTTTTTACTCTATTTTATTTTAATTTTCTGGAAAGCCTCTTTTGAGAATGTACCAGGTACAGATAAAAGTGTTTGTACCTGCACAAAACTCCACGTCTTCCTGTATAGTCCATTGTCTCGGACACTAACAATTGTCCTTTTTTCGTTTGTGGTTCTAGTTAGATTGAGCTTTTGTAAAAATCAAGAATACATTCTGAGCGGTCGTGTTAGTTCTTTTCCATAGTATAAAATTTGCCGTTGATTTGGTTTATCTCGCCGTTCTAACTTTGAGGTTTCCGTTTTCCTTTATTTTTTGACTCGGACCTCCAGTGGCCGGGCTGTCCGGCTCTCGGCCCGCTTTCTGGCTGAGAGTCAGGACAGCCCTGTTTTCTGGAGATCCCGGTGTTATATACGTACTGGCAAACTAGTTTAAATTTTTCTTTTTAGGTAAAGGTTTTCCAAAATTTTACCGTACGACAAGCTCCGGAACTGGACCTTCCGGGACAGAATGTGAAAGAGGGGGTTGCTCCGGGACTGACAACCCCTGAGCGATCTTCGCTTGCTGTGGGGGACCTTGAGTTTGAGAAGGTCCCTGAGCCCACTTCTGCAATGGCCGAAGTGCGGGTACCTTCTAAACCGTCGGTGTCCCCGCAGCCGGAAAAATCGGTCACTGGAATGTCTTGCTGCGGAGATGTGTCTGCAGTTGACTCGCACCATTTCGGGTTAATTCCTCCTAGCACTTTGTTTCTGGGGAAAGTTGCTAAAGAGGGGGTAATTTTTACCCGACATACGAATTTTAACAAATACATGTGCATTTGCACAATTTTTGCTTTGTATTCACTTGTTTTAGCACTATATATTTCCAATATTGCAAGCACATTTCTTAATCATGGTCATAATTCATTCACAATAATTTTACTAAAGTTTTATATTTTCACTTTTACCTTTTATAAAAGTTTTGTTATTTTTGCTATTTGCCACAGTTGCAATGTCCCACCTAAATGTGCTGCACACTCTTGTTTAGATTTCCTGTGTTCGTCCTGGAGGTTTCGGAGATGGTGGTTCTGGAAGTATTTGGTCCAGTGGGTTGGCAACATTGGTTCCGGATCATGGATCTCCTTAGCCAGGTTGTTTTGTTTTATTTGCTACATGGTATTTGAAATTTTTTCCTAAATATTTTAAATGGGGCATTTTGAGACATCGTTTGAGCTATAATATAAAGCTCTCTGCTAGAAGTTTTTGTTTATTTTTGAAGAATTTTCCTCCCCGACACGCTTTCCTTTTCTGAATCAACCATTGGAACAACAGTTTGGGTTACCTTCCGGTCGGGGATACCTGTACCGATTTTTCTCATATTAGCATTTTTCTACTTGCTTATATTTTGATTTTCTTCAAGTATCTTGCGGGTATACTAGGTACAAAAAATGTTTCCGCCTTGATAAAGAATTTCCATCGTTTTTTGGTTTCTTGTCTCGGACATAAATTTTTTCTTTGGTCCGTTTGCGGTTTTAGTTGGATTGAGCTTTTATAAAAGCAGAGTATGATATTCAGTGCTAGTTCTTCTCTATGGCATAAAATTTACGTTTGACTGGGTCTATTTTTGATTTTAATCTCGAATTTTTGATTTCTTAATTTTGTCTGGCTACCGGCTATCTTAGAACGGCTGTTGACTGTTGTTGGCCTTGTTGACTTTGACTAACCTTCTGGTGCCTTTGTTGGTTGTTGGCCTGCTTTGTGCCGGCTTTGATTCTGCTTCTGGCCCAGTCGTTGGCCTGGTCTTGGTTCTTGGTTGGACTCCTTTGGGTCCTGGTCGGCTTTGGTTTGGTCTGGCCCCGTCTGGTGTGCCTGGGCGCCTGGTTGTGCCAGTTGCCTGTTGAGGTGGTTCTGTTTGGCCGTCTGCCCATTCTGTTCTGGTTGGTGGCACGCGGCTGTTGTTGCCGTTGGTTGATTGGTGACTGCGATTGCCTGGTGTTATGATTTTGAGTCGGCGGATGTCCCCTCCTTTGCGCTCTCACGAACACTGGCATTCCAGTTTTGTGGTGTATTTTTGTTTCTTTGTTTTGTTGTGGCATTAACATCTGCAGCTTTTAATTTTGATACTTTAATTTTTCACTGTGGCCCATGTGTAGTGCTTAGTTTTGATTCGGAGTACGTAATTTTTGTATTTGTTGTAGTTTGATTTTGTTCCATAATAAATATAGGTGTGTGTTTGCGAATTGTTTGTTTATGGGGTGGGGGTTTCTCGCTGTAATGCCCCCTGGAGCTGTCTCCCGTTCCGGTGCGGTGGTCGGTTATTGTGTGTATTTTGTAATTGTCGGTGTTGGTGGGGATAGTTTCCCTAGTGAATCGATCGGGGGCAGCCGATTATTTTTGTTTAAAATGACGTCGAAAGTTGGTAGTGTGCCTAGTGGCACGAAAGTCTGCCCGGATACGCGGTGTGTGCCGACGTTTTTACCTGTCTTGCCTTTGGTTAACCACTTGTTTTACCTTTTACCATTTAAATCAGACTGCGCAGTCGACAATTTTAGCTTTCTAAATTTTTCTAATTTTTGCTACTAACTCGGTGGACACGCCGCGCCGGGGCGGGCGGCGACAAGAGAGGGTATTTTGTAGAATATAGGAAGATATCCGTGTGCTAAACCTAAGTATACGGTAGCTGAGTTTGAACCTAAAATGGAATGTTTCATGAACAATCAAGATAAAATTATCATTAGCTATTTCCGTGGCTCATACACGTGAACTAGTTGAAGATGGCGGAACGCAGTCGGTTGGGGTGTTAACCGTGTTGTGGGTAGGTCGTGTGAAGGGTATTGTCTCTGCCATTTTGCAACCGTGGATTTTGTTCAAACATTTTTGTAGTTTGACCCAGACGCTTTTGGTTTGATATTCAGTTTATTTCTGATATGCGAATAAATAGTCTTTGTTAGTATAGGAATTTGACATTCATGAGCGAGCCTGCGAGAACCTAATCGATCAAACAATCACCGCGCTATTTTACTGACATCTGGACATCGCACACCTTTGACGAGAACTTGCAAATTACGGTCCGTCATCTTGTGAATCTAGCACCAGGGTTTTATTCCCTACATTAGGTAGCTGGTGTTTATATGAGTTAATTAGTAGTAATTAGACTTTAATTAGTTAATTTTTATAATTTGTTTCTAAAAACAACTTAGACTCATTGGAAAGGCAATTTTCTCCTGATTCCGAAAATGCAATCCCCATCTTTCAACTCCCAAAAATGAGTGAATAATTGATGAAAATGTTTTAGTAAGATTACTTCTAATTTCGTAATCTTACCTCTTTAAAAGGTTTGCCTTAAAATTAGCACTCTTCTACCTTTGTCTTAATTTTTTGGGAACTCCCTTTCCATTGTCTGGGAAGCTGTCTGCTTCCCAGACAGCGTAGTAGTGGGAGTACTACTACGTCCATTCATTCTCTCTACGTGAGGCTTGTCCTCACTTGAACTTTAGTTTGGGCCAAGAGGCCAGGAGAGAATTGCCTCTCCAGAATAAAAGTTAGTACACACCTTTGTGTACATAGGTATGTTTGGAGGGGGCTTAGCCTCCTCCCTAATAATTTAAAATTAATAAAAATTTGTAGAAATAGGTAATAACGTACGTAGAGTTAGGAATTATAGTTAGATTTACTTAGAAAATTATGTATGATTTTTTATGCACATTTTTAAGCAATTGCTCCCTACTTCCTCCGTCAAGCGAGGACACTGAGCTTCTAGCAAAAGGGAGCAATTGTTGCTAAGGTTGCTGTGTTGGCTTCTCTTGTTTGCGGCCAAAAGTTCACCCAAAATTTCAAAGTAGGGGCCCAGGACAAGAGAAGCCAAAGAAAATTATAAAATTTGAAATGGACGTATAAGTTGTGCCCAAAGATGGCACTTAAAAATATTTTTCACATAATCGGCCGGGATTGGCCTGATTTTTAAGCCTTATTTCAGTCGAATTCATGATAGTTGAAAATTAGGTCCGAAATTTCCCCCTTTGGTTGCATTTACATGTTAACCAAAATTTTATAAAATTCTAGAAAGTTTCGGACCCAGAAATTAATCAGAAAAGTGGTCAGCTGGGGGCAATATTTCGCCATTATCGTTAATCTTCTTCTGGCTGACCACCAGGCTCAAAAAGAGTCTGGATTCCGCAACGTTAAAGGTGGCAAGCTTCTAGAAAGTTCTAGAACTTTCTAGAAGCTTTGCCTTAAATTCAAAGCTTTGCCGACGGAATCGTGCTGTCACTGGGCTGTCAGAGAGCTGTCAGCCCAGTCCCAAAATTTTGAGACTCACTCAGTGTTCGCTGAGAAGTGGCCGTAGTCGGTCGCTTATTCCCCTTCTCCAAGCGCGCATCTCTACAGTGGGCTGTGGCTTTGCAGCACCTGAGATTGCGCGTTTCCCCCAAATTCTAGGAAAAATATAGGGACTTTTCTGGCCTTCGGGCCAGAAAAGGTATTGAGCAACACACCGCGAACACACACAATTTGAGGAGCCATTGGGTCTCTTATACCCGGCTCAAAATTTACTGCCTAGGTAAAAAAATTAGGAATTTTACATTGTTGGCCTTCGGGCCTATTTTTTATATATATTGTGATTTTTGGCCTTCGGACCCTTTTTACGCGGCCAATTGGCCAATGTTTTATTATTCCAAGCCACTGCCCTAGAGGCCAGTTTTGCATTGTGAAGAGGGCCCTCGTGTCCATGGGGATTTGTGAACTAACGGGATTTTGAGTGGGGACCCACCCCTAAGATTGAGATAGAGGGTCCCTTAATTACGATCCTGAATTTATTAATCTAGTTATAGGGATTGTTGCACCCCACAGCCGGCCACTAGGTGTTGCCGGCCATATTCTGTAACGAAGGCGCTAACGATTTAAAAATCACTGTTCATATGATTGTCTTTATTTTTAGCGTTAGGTCGGCTTCAAAATTATCAGGTTTCTAAAATATAGGTTATTTTCGAACTGAATCTAAAACCTTGAGTTTTTACATTACCTTGTTAATTAATAATTCCGAGTTTTTGAGGAGGAATGGCCGGCTTCCTCTATTCAGTAAATTAAAACATAATACGTTTTATAGTTTTGTTTAATAATAATTGCTTAGCAATTATTATTCACTCGGGTTTTCACAAGTTTCGGTTAAACTTTGTTTCAAGCGAGGAAAACGCGAGGTTTTCCTAAATTCGAGTTACCAAGTTTCAAAGTTTCCAAAGTTTAAGTCAAGTAAAACAGCAACACCAACGAGAAAAAACTTACAAAAATGTGCATAAACCAGTAGTTTAGGGTAGTACCTAGAATTAGAGTAGACTTGTAGTTAGGATTGTTTGATGTGATTAATAATTGTGATCATGTCTAATAAATATGTTTTGTTTCAGAAATTAAGATGTATTAGTTCAGTTAGTGTGTGTGTGAACGTTTACCTTGTGTGCGTGTGTAACTGAGATTAGGATATTAGGCAGGATAAGGGTGGATCTGATTAGCAGTCACCCAGATATTAGCAATACAGTACGTAGGTATGAATGTTGTATGAATGTTGTATAAGTGTGCCAGTAGTGGCACAGTGTGAAAGATGTATGAATGTCGTATAAGTGTGCCAGTAGTGGCACAGTGTGAAAGATGTATGAATGTCTTATAAGTGTGCCAGTAGTGGCACAGTGTGAATGATGTATGAATGTCGTATAAGTGTGCCAGTAGTGGCACAGTGTGAATGCTGTACGAATGTCGTATAAGTGTGCCAGCAGTGGTTCAGTGCAAATGTTGTGTGAATGTGATACTGATGACTAAAAGCGAATGTGAAACAGAAGTTGTGAATGCGTATGTCTGATGGCATTGTGCCCCATGTGAGCTCCCGTGGGATTATGGGCATTGGAGAAGCACAAGTAGCCGTTCAAACTCAGGTAGTAGGCAGGAAAGTCATACAATCAGGAGCCGAAAATAAATTATCAGAGTGTGCAAGTGTGATTGAGTGAAGTGTCGGCATGAATGAGGTTCGAATGTGCATAATAGAGACATAAAAACAGAAATATGCAAATGAGGTAGTGATTCTGGGCCACGGGTCACTCGCTCCTAGGGTCACGGGGACCCCGGATTAGGTCATAAACATCAGGTATTGCTCAGAGAGTCCTCGATTCGCCCGCGTAGGCAACTCCACGTAATTGGACAGGCAAATCGCAATAAAGGACACAGCGTTTAATTGAATTACTTAACGATGCTTTCATTTCACTTGAAATTCAAATCTCCTGTACTTT
The DNA here is from genome assembly GCA_030248195.1 of Trissonchulus latispiculum. Lineage (NCBI taxonomy): Eukaryota > Metazoa > Nematoda > Enoplea > Enoplida > Ironidae > Trissonchulus > Trissonchulus latispiculum. The sequence continues at coordinate 135,735 of JASAND010018167.1, forward strand.
CGGTCAAAATTACCTAGGACTATTACATAAGGAATTAGGCAAACATTGTTATTAGTTGTTGTAATTGTGATGTTCTCTGCCTGAAAAGTACGGTTATTATTGTTCTTGTCTGCTATGGGTAATGCTGTAATCTTCATGCCCACCAAAAGTGAGGGTTCCAAAATCGCCAACTGGGACCGACATTACATTTAACGGTTCAGTGTCCGTCAGGTTTGGTTACCAAAAATGGTCTCAAAATCAATAAAATGGGTTTGCTTGGCTGTTTCGAATATGGGTTTTGGTTGATGATTCGAGTTATTGAGGTTAAATAGACAGTTGGCCAGCATCTTGAACGGCAGCATGCAGGAAACAATAATAACCATGAAATAATAAATGCATTACTTAGTTACGTACGATTAGCAGTTAGTATGTATTAGACTATCTTCCAATAACAGTAAAAAAGGCTGGCGTTTATGCACAAGTTTCTGTTTAATACTGAAATTACAGTTTTGAATCAATCTATGCAAGAAATGGGTATTTCCTGCAGTTTGGGACCAGAAATCGTCCTAAACTAACCAGAACTACATTTATGGTGTCATTTCTATGCAATAGCTGAATAATGGATGTAACTTTCAATTTGATCTAAATATTGGACTCTCGCTTGTGATCAGAGATCCAGAATTACTTGAACTCAGTTGTGGTAATTCTGGACAGTACAACAGCAGAATGTATGTTACAGAGACGTGTTTAGTCGCAATTTCCTGCGCAATAGTGCAGGAAATTGCCCAAAATATTACATTCTGCAAACCTGGTCTTTACAGTCAGAGATAACATAAAAGCCTTCAAAATTTCACACTAAAATTAACGAGTTTTAAACGTTTCAACAATTTCAAGATGACAAGTTCATGCTTAAGATCTGAAAGCCAAAAGAGTGAATATTAATGGTTGCTGGGTTCGATTCCCGCACCATAACTGTGTAACTAATGGGTTTTAACCCATTTGATTCAGGTGCGAAATCAACGGATCTCTCGCCTGAAGACGTCAATCGTGCCTCTGGTCAAATTGTGGTGACTATCAGTCTTGGATTTAGTACTATTAGTGGGAGCCGGAAGAGCTCAGAAGTCAGAATCAGTCAGGAACATTTGGATCAATTAACTGTAGGTACTCCAGTCGAGTTAGAGAGTAACTGAAACTTTGAGGCAGAGAGGAACCCTGTAAGCACCGAGATCATTGGGCGGAAAACCAAAACCTATCATATAATCGAAAATTGGAACTTATTCTCTATTCCAGTCTAAAGTTCGGATCGAACTCTTGATACGTACATTGAACTAATTATTCTCTTTTAACCGATTGAAAAATGATGAGCTATGCTTTGGTCGACCTGTTGGGAGTGGGCACTCCCTTTGCTCTGCTTTAAAGCTAAGTTACGATTGTGATCTAAGAAGCTGACAGAAGAGACAGAAGACAGATCTAAATTAATCTTGAACTTTAATCTAATTGTTTAACTTTAACCGGTTATCTCCTGGTAAATTCCCCTCCTCTCCTAACCTTGTATTGTCTGATCCTCTTGAAAAGGAGTTGATCTGCAGGAACCGCTCCGATAGCAATCTCTAAAGTGGGCTGTGGAGTCCTAGCGACTACTTTGCAGCAACTGAGAGCTCACCCAAAGTCCGAGCCCACCCTCAATTGTATTATTATTAATTATTATTAATTACTGTTGATTAATATTGTTTGGGTCCTTTGGTCCTGTAAAGGACAGATAAAGAGAGTGCACCAGCATAACACGCACATAAAGCATATAGGACACCAGTAGCTGAAGTGAGTTAGGTTATAGAGTTGAACTTGATCAGGAATAGTGAAATAACAGTAACCTGAAGAAGAGTATAGTCCTTGGCTGAACGTGCGTAACCTAATATAACATTTGGGGTAAAGCTGATTTAAAATACATCAATTCCGTCTCTACAGAGAGTCTGGCAACTCTGGTATATTGACTGTTAATAGCAATTGTCAGTATACTTGTAATTTTTACCTCATTATACTATATAGTGTGTTTAATATTACCCTAGTCATTATTATATCTAGTAATCAGTTTGTCAGTAATTGTCATAAGTATATTAAACAGAGTGCAGTGTTTACACAAGACTGTGGACCAGTGACCTACAGATCCGGGTGTGATCTTCCAAACAAACAGTAGGCCCTCTATTTGATTTCGGCAGTGAACAAATAGAGCGAGAATCGACCCCTCTCGCCGTTCTCTGTTGGTTACCGACTAAGCGAACTCACAGCAGTACCCCTATTCAGGTTGGCTGTAGAGATTCCCGATTTTGGCAAACTACCTTTCGGGAGTCTGGTACATAAGTTTGTCTAACCAGACAGACGCGCTGACCTTCTGTGTAACTAGAACTCGTCTGGCCTAAGTAAGTAGAATAAGTCAACGCAGTTTACTATCAAATCATATCAAATCAATCGTTTTGAATCTGAAAGAAAATTCCAGGTCAGTCAGTTCATTACACGGTAAACTACAGTTTTTGGAGCCCAGTGAGGAGAATCCTGCGAAGACAATCCTGTTGGAAAATCCACCAGTGAGGAGATTTCACGACCCGACGATTAATCATTAAGATCAAACGAGGATCACTCCTAACCTTGTCGAGAAGTCAACTACGACCATACCGATCAGTTCAAGAAGAGGATATGGATCAATTCAATCCCGCCGATGATGACGTTAATGGACCCCCGAACATGGGCCCTCAACATGGACCCCCTGGTCCTCCGGGAGCACCCCCTCCTTTCAACCCGCAGATGCCACAATTGGTGTTCCCTCAAGTACCAATGCTGCCAAATGGGAATATCGAAGATCTGCTAGGCCAACTCCGTGATAGCATCCAGAATCAGGCCATAGCCGCCTCCTACAGAGATATGCCCATTTACTCAGGAAAGGATCACGAAAACTTTGATGATCATCTCGTTAATTACGAGAGATTCAGTCAGCGACTCAATCTGGATGATTATCAGAAAGTCATGAACATCTCATCAACTCTCAGAGGCAGAGCTGCGGAGATTTTCAAGTGCATGCCCAGAGGCGCAATGCAACAAGACGATTGGGAAGCCTCCGTGCGAGCCCTCAGAGAAGTCATGATCCCACCTATGACGGATATGCACGCCACCGCCAAACTGTTCAGTATCAGACAGATGCCACATGAGTCTGTCGCGGATTTCTCTCTCCGACTACAGAAATATGCCCGGATTGCGTGGGAAGATAGAGGAGATCCTGATATGCTGGAAGATATCAAATTGAAAGCTTTTCTTATTGGACTGCGGAATGAATTCAAACCTCATGTGCCTATGGACACTGCAGAATACTCCCAGGCCTTCAAGAAGGCCCGAGAAGCAGAAGGTGTTTACCCCGAAAAGGGAACTCCTGCCTTTCTGGAAGTGGATGCGGAAGCTGCTATTTCAGGTGCAAATCTCACTGGTCCTGCCCTTCTAAACACCATTAGTTCTCTGGTCCAGAGCACGGCTGTACTTGCCAACGAAATCAAAGGGATCAAGATCTCATCCCCTGAACAGGCGAAATCTATCTCCTCTCCCAGAAGAGGAAACGACAAGATTCCCTTTCCTAATGATTTTAGATGCTTCAACTGTGGAAGAGCCGGACACTCGAAGCGCGAATGCAGATCACCTGGAGGTGGAGCCTACCGACCCCGAACCGATTATCCAGGTCCTCCGCGCAATAACTACAGCAACAACAACAATGGAAATTCCAATAATTTCCGGCCTAACAATGGACAGTCCAGATATCCTAAAATGGAAATGGAATGAATCGAAGCTATAATGACCGATATCCACCCCGAAATAGACCTTCGGGACAGCATCAACAATACCCTCAGCCCAGGCCTCAGTGGAGCAGGAATGACGGACGAAATGCGGCCGAAGCTGTTCATGCTCCCTATGGATCCAGATTTGCTGATGTGGGTCAACAGAGGAATGCTCCCTCCATGATTCAAGTCATTGGAGCTGAACCGGAGAGGAAAACTGCTTATTTCCCGCCTGAAAAATCCAGATCCAAAAAAAATCCACTCAGATTCTGCAATTGGAACAAGAAATCAAGGATCTGGGAGGCCAGTATTTCTCTATCCCTCCCTATGTTAAGGTTGAACAACCAAAGGAGAAATCCACCTATACGCTGAATGCAGGAGAGGATTCCGCGGATCCAGAAACTGAGCGACTGGACCGTGAACTGTATTCCCTGCCTATGTATCAGAAGCCGATGTCGGTCACTTATCCTCGCACCCATAGATTGGAAGAACCTCAAACCATTGAATACGGTTATCCCTCCCATGTGAAGAAAATACTTTCACAGGATTCATCAAATTCTTCTTCTCTTCATGAGAAGAATCCAGAGAAAGAAAGTTCCTCAGAACAGTCAAACGGTGAGACAGTCCAAATGACCTTAGCACCGACGAAGAGATTTCCTGAACCTTATGAAAAGGACCAGCGAAGGAACCAAACACGAGGACAGTCATTGGGACGCGGACGAGGATTGCGAAGAAGCCCTCGATGTCACGACTTTACTCAAGCATATCCTGCCCCTAGGTTTCAATCAGTTCCTCCCTCAGACGCTTTAGCCATTGGATTGGGAGAAGCAGTACGAGAATTCAGAATACAACTCGGGCTATCCCCGACCCCACAGATTGGGCCTATTGTCAGTCATCAGGATAATGGAATCATCTCTCTCTATCCTAATCCAACTCCTGCCGGTCCGAAGCCAAACTCCGGCATCGATATGCCTACAGTGATGCAAAGTGCACGAAAGGTTCTAGCACATGGTAGCATGGCAATGGATCTACTGCATGCTCCCTTGGTTTCCGAAAAGGAATTGATGGAACAAAAGAAGCAAGACGAACGGAATCAGACGGAACAGGACCGGAAACTACTGATTCAGAGCCCTGTTATCACTCAATCAAAGCAAGGATGTCAGCCAGAACTTGCCCTTATTGATATGGGCCCTGTTATGAAATTTGCCAGAAGAGTTCTGGACCGATTTGGAGAGATGCTCACTGAAGAAGAACTCCTGCGAGCCCTAGACCCTAATA